>PVIC010003387.1:36314-69431 GCA_004025085.1 Thryonomys swinderianus
AAAAAAAAAAAAAAAAAAAAAAAAAAAAAAAAAAAAAAAAAAAAAAAAAAAAAAAAAAAAAAAAAAAAAACCAGATAACATAAAAATATAAAAAACAATATATGCAATTTTGGGAGGTATTTTAACTTCACCCTACCTCCTCTTTGCTTCTCTTATATTTATCTATCTCTCCTCTCTCCTCACTCTACATATATACACACATATATATGAAAATCTGTATATATCATATAAGAGAAAGTGTGATGTATTTAAACTTGTGTGTCTGATTTATTTCACTTAACATCATGCTATCAAGTTGCATCCATTTGCCTATGAATGCCTCAGGTTTATCTTTCTTTATGGAAGCATGTTAATCCATTGTGTATAAATATCACATTTGCCTTATTCATTCATCCATTAATGGACATTAATGGACAGTTTCCAAGATCTAGGTATTATAAATTGTGCTGCTATAAACCTGTGACATGTACTATATAAAATATATACAAATAACCATAGAAAATATCCTAGATGCCATTTTATACTATGTTTATATGTAAATAAAGGATAATGAATTTTCATATACCCTCATTTATGTCACTGAGTTATGGCCTCAGACATAATTTAGGTTTAACATCCAGAAAACAGCTAACAGGGCTTTCTATATGTTTTGTGCTTTCTTTTTATGTGAACTCAACGTGGTATGTCTGAGACCAGTGAATTTGAAAACTTTTCTTTAGGTGGATATTTTTACTTATTTACACTGAAGTTCATCAGCCATTGTTTTTCTTACTTAACTACATCTGTAAAATTTATCTAATTTATCCATATGGGGTTGAAAAAGCACCAGAATACTATATTTTTGAGATTTAGCCTTTATCATTCCTGGATTATTAACGAATATTTTACAAAGGATAAACTAATGGAATATCATTAGTGACTTTATTGTAGCTGTGTCATAAACAGATGTATTATAAGGATTGGAGAGTCTCCACTACCAATCACACATCAAGTTGCATTCTTCCATTCTGTGCTTCTTTATGATTGAATCAGTTGCCAAAGTAGTAAGAGACAAAGAAGGGAAGTTACCTTTTGATGATAACCTACAACACAAACAAAGTAGAAGAGCTCAATAAATTGATAGCCTAGAATATAGTTATAATGGGGAACAATTCTACACTATCAGCAATAAGTGGTGCTATATCAACAGAAATCAATCAAGAAAACATTGATACTTGTTGTGATTTGAGACCACAATATCTCCCAATGGCCTCACCTACTCATAGGCTGGGCTTTCTTTTTTTTTTTTTTTGAGACAGGGTCTCGCTTTGTAGTTCAGGCTGGCCCTGAGCTCACTATGGTGCCCAGGCAAGCCACCACGAACTCAGCAATCCTCCTGTCTCTGCCTCCCGAGTGCTGGGATTATAGCCGTGAGCCACCACATCCGGCATTAGGTTGGGCTTTCTAAAAGTGATTGAACCATGTAGGTGTGGTATTCATCTGTGGCATAGTCCTTTGATGAGTGCAGAGATAAATGTCCTGTTCAGAGGTGGGGTCTGTTTGGAAGAGACAAATCACTGGAGATTTGACTGATCCTCCCTAGCTTGTGTCTTGTCTCTGCTTCCTGAGCATCACAAATAAGCAGAATTGCATATCTAGGCCCCTCTGCTGTGCCCTTTCTACTCCAGAGCCAACCAGCCATGGGGTTTAACTATAAGGCAAAACAAATTTGTCCAAGTTGTAGGTTTGTCCCAGCAGAAGGAAAAGTAACTAAGACAGACTACAACTACACTTTAGACTGAACAGACCTAACAGATTTATACAAATTATTTTACCCAAGAGGGACAGAATACCCGCTCTTCTGGAACATACCTAAAACAGGAGAGATTATATGTTAGGCCACAAAGAAAGTATTAATTTACCTAGATTGAAATCACATTAAATATCTTTTTCACACATAATGGTTTAAAACAAAATATTTGAGACAGTTTGCAGACAAAAATTAAATAACATGCTCTTGAGCAACAGATAGCTTAATGAAATTAAAAAGGACATTAAAATACTTGAAGACAAATAAAAACAAAATACATCAAAATGAGAGGTAAGCAACAAAAACTAAGTGAGAAGTTTATAGCAATAAATGCCTAGAAGTGTTTCAAATAAACAACCAATTATTATACTAGAGAAAGAATAACAAAATAAACTCTAAATTGGAATAATGAAGGAAATAATAAAAAGAAATTAAAGTCGCTAGAGAAACAGTAAAAAGGATAAATGAACTTTAGAACTAGTTACATGAAAAGATAAAATTGACGAATCTTTAACCTCACTGAGAAAATAATAGAAGAGATTAAAACTGATACTACAGAAATGCACAAGATCACAAGATAATACTATGAACAACTATACACAAACAAATAGGAATACCTAGAAGGAATACATAAATTTCTCTAAACAACCTACTAAGATTGAATCATTAAGAAATAGTACATTTGAATCAGGTAATAGTAAGGAGATCAACGTGGTAACAAAAAAGAAAAGACCAATCTTCACTGAAAAATTGTATCAAGTATTTAAAGATAAATAACGTTAATATAACCCAAACTTTTCTAAAACACTGAAAAGGAAGAAATCCTTTCAAATTCATTTTTATTTTTTAATTAATTGATTTTACTATTCTCATACTAAGGCAAGATGAAGTAATGTAACAAAAGAAAATTAGTGATGAATATCTCGGATGAATACAGATAATAAAATCTTCATTGAAGATTTTTGAGAGAATTCAACATCATTATAAGATTAATCACCAAAGCCAAGTAAAATTTTTTATTTGGACCTAAGGATAGTATAATATATAGAAACCAATAAACACGATAAACTACATTAGCAGAATGAAGGGCAAAACAAAAACCATCAACTTGATGCAAATTAAGCATTTAACAAAACGCAACATTTCATAATTAAAAGCAACCAATAGGACTGGGGATTTAGCTTAGTAGTTCTGGTTCCTTCCTCACAAGGACAAAGTCCTGAATTTCATCCCTAGTTCTAAAACAAAACAAAACTCCAAAACCACCCAACAATTAAGGTATGTGAGGAATACACTTCAGCATAAGAAAATTCATGTAAGTTCACAAGTAATATCATAGACAAGAGTAAAAAGTGAAAGTTTTCCCTCAAAGATCAAGAATGAGACATTTGTTTTTTCCAGTAAACACAGTTTTATCTAGAGAAATTAGGCAATGGAAAAGAAGTAAAACGTTCAATTTGCATATGCTATGTTCTGAAATATAGAAAACCCTGAAAACCACAAACTATAATAACTAATAAATTTAGTAAAGTTGAAACAATAATCAACATACAAAAGTCAGCTTTTATATACTAATAATGAGCTATCCAAAAGCAGAAAACAAGAACTAATCTGTTAAAAAAGCTTAAAAAAACCCAAAATTCTTATCTTGCGCTGGATATAAAAGTCAATTCAGGGCCAGAGATTTAGCTCAGTGGTTCTGGCGCCTGCCTCACAAGCACATGGCCCTGAGTTCAATCACAGTAACCACATACAATGCTGGGCGTGGTGACTCATGACCACCAGCCATCAATACCACATACCACAGGGCTGGGCGTGGGGCTCTCGCCTGTAATCCCAGCACTCAGAAGGGAGAGACAGGAGGATTGCTGAGTTCAAGGCCTGCCTGGGTTCCATAGTGAGCTCAGGGCCAGCAAGAACTACAAAGCGAGACCCTGTCTCAAAAAAAAAAAAAAAAAAAAAGTCAATTCAATGTAAGTTAACTCCTAAACATAGGATTGAGAAGTACAAACTCGTGGGAAAAAATATAGGGAAAATCTTCCATTCCTTGGCCTGGATATTGACTTTTAATTATGATTCCAAAAGCACAGAAAACCGAAGCAAAAATAGACAAATAAATCACATCAAACTCCACAGCAAAGTGGCAATCAACAGAGTGGAGGGACAAACAATGAACTAGGAGAAAATTCTGGAAAATCACATATTGGAGGAGGAGTTAGTATTCAAAATGTATAAGGAGTGGTAGGGCTGCAGCTGCCCAGTCCAGACCTCACAACCCCTGCCTTACTGCCTTCCCAAGGTGACTCCTGGCTCTTTCAGTTCTCAGTCCAAAATGGCCAGTTTTAGCTGGGTGTGATGGTGCATGTCTGAAATCTCAGCACTTGGGAGGCTGAAGCAGGAAGATTGTTGTGAGTTCAAGGTGAGCTTGGGCTACGTAGTAAGTTCAGGGTCAGCCTGAATGATAGAGCTAGACCCTGTCTCAAAAATAAAACAAGACAAAAAGACAAGACAGCCAGTCTCAGGGATCAGTTGATCATGAAAATCCTTAAGGAAGAACAGGTCCTGAAATAAGATCATAATTATCAAAGTTGGTAGTGTTGGCATGGTCTGTGCCATCAGTATTGTAATGAAGGACTTGGCCGGTGAACTTGCTCTTGTTGTTGTCAAATTAAAGACAAATTGAAGAGAGAGATGACGGGTTCCCAAGATGGCATTTTTTTCTTTAGAACATGAAAACTTGTCTCTGGCTGAGACTCTAAGGTAGGCACAAACTCCAAGCTGGTTATTACCACAGTTGGGACACATCAGCCAGAGGAGAAAATCATCTTAATTTGGGCCAGTGCAATGTAAGCATCTTTAAGTTCATCATTGCTAACATTATAAAGTTCAGCCCAAACTGCAACTTACCTGTTTCCAATCCAGTGGATACCTTGACCTGTGTGGCATGGCAGATAAAATGGCTTTCCCCAAAGCATGTTGTTGGAAATGGCTGGAATCTGGATTCAGCCTGGTTCCAATGCCTGGTGCAGAAAGACTGGATATCTCCTCACTAAGCTGCCATGGATGGACGCTGGGGAACCTGGAGGTTCTAGTGAGCCTGTGTGGAGTGGATTGAATGTTGTGTTATCTCCTTGAAGAACCTGCACCCCGGGTTAGGACCTGATGGGGATAAGGAGCACTGGAAAGGGGTTCACAAGCAGGCGTTGATGTGCTTAGGAAGTGGTCAAACTAAGAGGCTATACATCCTGGGCCACAGACCTCTCTGGGGGCAGATGTGGCAGAAAATGTGATGAAGAATCTTGGGGGGGCATCCAACTTCTGCCATGATTAAGGATCTCTGTGAAATAAAGGATGACGTCTTTCTTAGTGTCCCTTGTACTTTGGGACAAGATGGGGTCTCAAGTATCGTGAAGGCCAGCCAGATTCCTAAGGGAGAGGCCTGTTTGAAGAAGAGTGCCAACACCCTGAAATGATCCAGAAAGAACTGCAGCTTTCGAGTTTTCTGGTGTCACAGCACTTTACTGTCTGGGCTCCAGAGGACTGGGCTAGAGGTTGTGTTGTTTTTTAGACGAGATCTAAAGGTAGAAGCAGTAGAATTAAGCTGGCCTGGGACAAGCCACAGCTCTCCAGAGTTAGAAATAGAAATGGCTCTGCCCTGATGCCAGAGGGCCGTTAGCTTGTACAGTCCTAAACTGGTTAGGAGAAAGTAGCCCCATCGTCTCTGAGGTACCACAGCCAATGTCGCACAGCTCCGGTTGCCCTTCTCTGTTACATAATGTCACCTGATCTGACTTTTCCCCAGGTGGTCACAGCCTGAGATCCAGTGTATAAACCCAACATTGTGTGTCTTGTGCATAATTGTCTTGCAGGATTTTATTTTGTGTAGTATATATATCAGTAGCATAGATAGCCATATAGCATAAAAAAGAAAGGTCTACCTGTGCACAATGCAACTAGCTAAGTGTCATATCAACCACATAACCAAACCTTCAACAGGGAGACACATGTATAAAGAACATAACTAACTCAAAACCAAGGAAACAACACAACTGGAAAATGAGCAAGGGCTCTGAATAGACTTTTTCCAGAGAAGACATAACAGCGACCATCAGGTGTATGAAAAGTTGCTGGAATGCACTAATCATGGAAATGCACGTTAAAACCACAATGAGATGAGACGCCATCTCATATATGCAAATCACACACACACACACACACAATGATTCTACTCACATGCCATATCTAAAACAGTCAACACTGAAACAAAATAGGAAGGTAATTGCCAAGGACTGGAAAGAAAAGAGAAAGAATGTTTCCTGGCTATAGGGTTTTTTTAATTGAATTCTTTATTGGTATAATTTATATACATCTCACAATCACACATAACATTGGGGAATTTGTACCAATATATGACACAAGTCAATTCTCATTTTTACCCATATCCCTGCCCACCCACACCTCCCCATCCCCTATATACATGCTCTTTTATTTTCTTTCAGAATCATATTTATTCCTTCCCCTTGTTACATTCCCACACCAAACTTCCTTTGGAAATTTCCCATCCTACAAAAACTGTCATACTTTCTAGAGCTCATTTGCATCTACAGGTGCTCATATCAAAGAGAAGATCCGGCATTTGCCTGTGTAAAGGGGTTCAGTTTTGCAAGACAAAGAAGTTCTAGAAATCTGTTCTTTAACAATGTGAATATACTTAACACTACTGAACATACATTTAAAAAGTTAAAATTATAAATTTAATGTTATGTATTTTAGCTCATATGCATACTAATGGTATTTTCTAAAATGTGTAATTCAAATGAGCGAGGTACCTAATTATATTCTAATAAACATAAGTAATTCCAGAACTGAGATTAACTGGTATTTTATACATAATTTGTAAAGCATTATGACCAACAAACATCTCAGTATTGTGAAAGTATGTATAAGTCATTAAACACATGTCTTAGGGGTGAGAGAGACAGAGCGAGAGACAGAGAGACAGAGACAGAGATAGAGACAGCGGGGATAGAAAGGGTGGGAGGGAGAATTTCTACAGGGACAAAATTTAGTGGCAGATGAAATCAAAGTGAGAATGATTATTCACATCTTGGTGTGATAATCCCAGTTGGTTCCTGGGTGAATGTCATTCTATTTTGCTTGACATGAAGATTTCAATGCACATGCTTCATTAGTGCTTGTAGGCATTTCTATAATGGCAATTTATTATATTTTCAGGTAACAGAAGTTGTCCTTTGAAGAACCATTTTCTGACCTTCTCCTCTCTCAAGCCACAGACCCTGCTGAATGAAGTGGCCTGCTCTTTTATTTTTCGGTCCACCTATAGACACTGGAAGTTTTTGTGTGCAGAAGGAGAGAAGGGCTGAAAAGCTTTGACAAAAAGGTTTTTGCAGCAGCCTGCTTGTCGAACTGCATGGATCGACAATTTCTCAATTAGAAGATAGAAGAGAAGATAAAGTATTCGATGACTGTAAAGCTTCAAGTAGCAGCTGAGGAAGATTTTGAGAACATCTGGCCGGATTCTACTTCTTTTTAGGTAAGCATTCCTTTTTACAAGCAGCATACATACAGCATGAAATTGGCTTACCCCACCTCCTCCTAACAAGGGAGAAGCTGGCTGAGTTTATTACTCTTCTGATACAGGTGGGAAGCAGAGCAGAGTGTCATGTGCCATCTCCTCCATTCCTCTCAGAAAGAAATTTATCTGCTGTATCAAACCTATCTTCAAGAGCCTGGTAAGGCTGACAGTGTAAATAATCACTGACCAAAGTAAGACACAATTCATGATGATTAGGTCTCCCCCATGAAGTTTCTTTATGAACAAGGAATGTTATTAGCACAAAATTTCTTCTCTTAATTTGGACAATTAGTTCTTTGTGAACCTGGTTCATTCTCTTGCCTTGCTAAATTATGTCTTTTCACTTTGGGCAACAAATGCAGATTTTCCCCCTCTTTATTTAGCCTTATTTTGTGAGCTCATAGTAACTTGAAACTACTAAACGACATTGTTATGGCAATATGTATGACTTTAGCTAACAGGTCTCATAATGCTCCCAATTTAGAGTATGGTATAATCAACCCAACCAAATAACCAATTATTTTTAAATTGTGTGAATATACTGTAAAAAGGGAACTAAATTCAAATCAGGGTTTCCAGTTAATGGCAAAATTTTAATACTTAGGCTGTTTCATTTAAGGATAATTGGTTATATAGCATTATGTTCATATTGTAATCCAAGTTAAAATAATGAAATCAACCTCACTTTATGAAATGTATATGGATATTTAGCCTGTCGCAATCAAAGTACTTTAAACGTTCATCTATAATAACACATGCTTTCAAACTAATGTACATGAAAGAAAGTATCTCTAATTTGTGAATTTCAGTGCACTGACTTATTTCCCATGTCTTAAGCTGTCCTTACTAAACCATAAGTCAGATAGTTTTTTTTCCATTTTCCATCACTTCACTTTTAAAATAGTCCTGAGTTTCAGTTGGAGTTTACTAAAATATGACTTTGTAATAAATATAATTATTATAGATCTAATGTTTTTTAATGTAGAGAAAAAAATCTTAAGAAACTTTTTATATTTCAGAAGGGATGAAAGACAGAGAGTTGAAGATAGACCCCTGCAGAGTTAAATCTAGTCCAGAAGCAAGGAAAGGATTAGCAAATCACATGAAATTTCAAAGAACAGTTAATCTGTGCCATCATCTTTCAGTGTGCTGTAAATTGACATTAAAATAATTAAGAAGAAACTGAATTGGGAAACCTGGGGCCCTTTAGGTTTCAAAGGACAAGCCAGAAAACTGAATCAGTAGAAAGGGTTAATCTTGTATTTGTGTGGGATCTTATACAATTAGTATTGTGCAGCCACTGCTATTGTGCATAATCCAATTTTTTCTCTCTTTTCACCCTCATGGTTATTCTTTCCTAGTTCTTATCATTTCACTGATCATTAGCACCTCACTAGAAGAGGGAAGGCAAAAGGGAGAGACCAAATTGAAATGAAGCAATCACTGTTCTAGCTTGTTAACAAAGGTGGCACAAAAGTTTGGAAGTTAGTTGTAAGAGTGGAAACTAGATTTTCAAGTTATAGGTGTGTTTTAGTAACCTATGCCTGGTCTGTCATTATCAGAACTAGCCAATAGACAGAGCATATCTTTAGCTGACTGCAGTCTGGTCACCAAGTCTGCTGTCTCTGGGCTTACAGAAGGCCTGCATCATGAATAACTGGCACTTAGAAAAGGGAGTAAGAATGGATCCCTCCTTTATGAAATATAAGGGTTTAAAAAACAATTTCTGTTGTGCAAACAGCTTCAAAACTGTTAAAGACACTTGTCAAAAGGAAAGAGATCATCTAGTGTATTTCTGAGTTTTTCACTTTATTCTAAGTTACTCTTCAATAAAAACTAAAAAAAAAAAAAAATACAGGTAAACTCAGCTGAACAAAAGATACTGAAAAGTGACAGGAATTCCAAACCCTGAAAGTCAAGGAGAGCAAAGTTACCAAATGCTAAAGAATTCAGGGGTGGTTCTTTCTCATCCCACCTCTTTTCTTTTCAGGGACTCCCAAAGTTCCTCCTGTAAGGGTCCAATTATTTCTTTAGAGTCAAAAAAGGCATAAGGGGCTGGAAGACTGAAACTATGGAACCAGGTGATTAAATCAACTATGGAGGCCGAGAGGGAGTCCAAACTCCCGTCTGTGGAAGGTCGTTCTAGGGCTGCTGGGACTGAAGAAGTCTGATAGCACCAAGTTTCTCACAATGAATCACTGCACAGCCGCTTTGGGTTAAGTTTAGGAATAAAGAAGTTGTCCTACTGCAGACCGTTCCATTTTCTGCAGGGCTGAAACGCAGACAGATTATCGCTTCAGAGCCCGGGCTGTCCTTGTTGGAGGGCACGATTCACCACAGATTTTTATTCTCACAAAACAGACTCCGGAGGTTTGTGGCCTTCCAGACAGCAGCTGGCGCCGGGCAGAGGCCGAGCCTCGGGCCGGAGCTGCTGGCGGCCGCGCGGCTCCTGGCTCCGCGTCCCGTGCAGCGCCGGCCAGCGCCGCAGAGGAGCTCGGCTCGGCAGACGCTGCTCCTCTCGGAAGGGCCGCGGGGTCCGCAGCTGGCTGCTTCTCAGGACCCTGGGGAAGGAGCCGCTCTGAGGGGAAGGAGGAGCCGCGCGCGGAGGGCTGGGCTCGTCCTCGTAACTCTGGTGTCCACAGCGAGGGAGACGGCGGCCAAAGCAAGCGAAGGGAGATTATTTCATTTTGAGTGAGGAGGATTTCTGGATGCGCCAGCGACGCGTCCCGCAACTGTCGCTTTGGCAGGAGATACGACTTAACTGCCTCTTGGTTCCCACTTCAAACACCCCTCTGCGCCCCGCTCCGACCCACTCCCCGGACTCGGACTCAGGCGGAGGAGCGGAATGAGAGACCGAAGAGCCCCGGGTCTCGCCGGTGCCGACGAGCGGCCGCTCAGGTGCGGAGCCGGAGGCTGCGGGAGAGACTGGAGCTGCCGCGCCTTGGCCGGAGTCGGGGAGGCGCGTTCGGCGAGCGGCTGGGAAGAGGCCGGGAGCGGAGTTAGAGAAGCGCCCTCCTCTCGGGCGCCCAGCGGTCTCCTGGTTCTCGCGCGCGGGTGGGGAGGGTGAGGGGAGCCGCCGCGGGGTCGCCCAGTGGGGCTCGGCGCGGCGCAGCGAGGCGCGGGGCTGTCTCTTTAAGCGCCCCGAGGGGCTGGGGGAGGCGGCGGGCGCGTTTCCATGGCACCGGGCTGCGAGGAGCGAGGCGGGAGGGGGGCGGGGCGCGCGCCCAGTCGCTCCCGGCGGAGCAGGGCCGTGCAGCTCGTCGGCCCGCGCGCCTCGGGACTCTCCGGCCGCGGCTCGGAGCCCGGCGGCCTCCCGCGCACGCAGCCCGCCGGGGTGACGCTGCCGCCGTGCCCTCCTCGCGGGGCGCCTCTCGTCGGCCCCGGACAGAGCTCCGCGCTCCAACTTCTGCTCGACGAGCCCAACTTCTGCGCCGGCGTAGGACTTGGCGCAGTTCGGGCGGCGGCCGGAGCGGCTCGGCCTTGCGGAGGTGACCTCGCGAAGGTGGCTATGGTGCTTCAGTCGCCAGCCGGCCGCCAGGAAGCGCCCTGCAGCTCTCGCCGGGCAGGTAAGTGGCGGCCGCGGGTCCCCAGCGAGCCGAGCGAGCGGCGCCCTGAGCCCCGCCCATCCATGCCGCGGTCGGGCGGCAGAACGGCTCGCGCCCCGAGGGCCCTGAGGGGAGGCGCCAAGGACCGGGCCGAGTCTCCTGGAGGCCCCGGCGGGCGCGCGCGGCGGGGACGTGGTCACCAGCGAGTTCTCTGGGGGCGCAGGCCGGGGCTGGAACCGAACCCGGCCGTGCGCTCCGCGCGGGACACTTTCGCAGTGCCTGACAGGCTTCCCGCGGGCCGGAGCGAGTCCGCGCGTGGAGGGTGGTGCGCGTGCTGCTGCGTGCCGCGAGTTTAGTTCCTGTTCTGTGGGAGTGCCACTTTCTAAAGGGTTTGAATAAAATCCTGTGGAACCGCGAGTGGCTTCACATTGGCTCCTTTAGAGAAACCGAGTGAACTCGTGCCCCTGGATTGATTTTGAAAGAGGCCGTCAAGTCTGAGGAACGGTTTATTCCACAGGTTTTGTTGAGTGAGGCAAAGTGAGGAGCCAGGAGATGGGTGTCAGTGACAGTGAAGGGCGACTTGCGCAGCTACTTGAATACTGGCGGGGCGCTGGAGTTAGGAGGTGACTGAAGCGCGCCGTCCGAGAGCGTGGGGTACGGTTTGGTTTCCAGAGTAGAAATGATTAAAGATAGGAAATGTTAATTCTTGGTCATTGAGTTAAGGGCGACGAGAAGCCTATAGGAAGCCTTTGCAAATTGCCTGGTCTCCTTGACTGGCTGGAGAAGTTTTTGCTGAAATCTGTAGCATCAGCGGGATCATCATCGAACTGTCTGAGAGAGAAGCCAGATCAAATTATGCCCTTCCGTTTCTGCTCTCCAGAGGTTATGAATAGACAGACACCGGAATAGTTTGAGCATTTAAACGTGTTTTCTCTTTCTTTCTTTCTTTTTTTTTTTTTTGCTACTTCTTTGATTCGCCTTTCCTTTTACAAAAGGTGAATATTTTATAATAGAAAATGGTCATCCATACCTTTCGAGGGCTGCACTTTTTCCTGTAAGAAAAATACTGGTTTTGGGTTCACTTTACATTTTCATATTTCATCCCTCTCAGGTGAGATTCAATTTGCTCTCTGGTTACTGCAAATGTCACTAACTATAAATCTTGAGACGTGGCCAGGATGTCAGTGGCATTCCACAACTTTTTGTCTGTAGAGTTTGTAAATATGTATTTGGCAGAAATACAGGGCATTTCTGTGAGTGTGATTTTTCTTGAATTGATAAGTTTGCCTTGTTTATTTTGAACAGCTTGATTTAGACTTCTGGGTTTATCTCGGAAGACGTCTGGCTTTGGATGACTTGTGCATGCATAAGCCTTCACATCTTAGAAATTGCTCAGCATCTTTACCCTTACCTTTGCAAGTCATGTTATTAAAGTACATCTCAGGTCGCCTGAGGTAGGTAGCTACAGAATCACCTATACACTTTGAGACTGAATAAGCCCTTTGGGGAGATACTGAGAAATAATAGGGTATATCACTTTTATATTACTTAACTGTTTTACCTCATGTTTCAATATTGACTCTTTTGTTGAAAGACTGGAGGGATGACATAGCATTTTCTTTAAGGAGGCTGCTCCTGCAGCTCATTTATTTATCAGTGAAGTGAAATTGGCTATTAAAACCAATATCACTTCTTGAGTGTTTAATAGAGATGTGTTTTCCAGTGAGTTATTGAGACCACTGTGATGAATGTTAGTACTTTCTGAAATCTGGATGGGGAAAATCTACTCAAATTTAAATTTAGCCTTCTCAGATTAGAGTTAATGGTGGTTTCTTTAGCAGGAACCATGTTGGGATTTAACACTGGATTTCTGATGATCCTTTTGCGATTTTTGTTGGCAAGTGGAATGAAACCCTGTCTGACATGTGGCTTCCACACACCTGTCCATCTAGTAAATGAAATAGAATTCTCCTGGAGATTTTTATTGACCTCTGAGGACCATTATCAGTGAAAGCAGGTTTCTAATGAGGTGAAGCCCAATAATGAGAATACATCATTTTACCGACTGGCACTTACAGATCATTAACACAGATAAGAGTTTTATATTGCTGGTCTTGTACTTGAACAGAATTGGGGAATCAGAATGGCTATACACCTAATGGTTAGCTTAAACATAATACATTGCATCGATGGTGCATTCCTCAGAAAGTAAACACACTTCAAAATAAATTTTATAAGTGGAACAACAGATGTACAATGTATGGATTTCCCCACTCTAATTATAATTGATCTGTCCGATGATCTCATTTTTTCACATTTAGTAGACTTGGGTAACTGAGGCTAGCCAGGTCCATAAAATCAATATTCCATAAAGAGTGCCTAAGTACATACTGTGTAAATAAGCACTGAAAATTATAGCTAATAATTAATTGATTTGAATTCTCAGATGTCAGGGAAATTTCTAGGTAATTCATCTGTCAGATTTTATTTAATCATGTAACTAATCCTATGAGGTAGACACTGTTACTGTTCCTATTCAATATGAAGAAAGACACAGTGAGTTTAAACTGAGTCTTTAGTAATTCAGGATACTGTATGTAAATCCAGGTAGCTTGACTGCAGAGCTGAAGTTCTTAACTTATATCTTCTTTCACAACATCCAGCCACAGTCTGCTTTTAGGAAGTTCTTTTAAGCTGGGCATGGTGGCACACACCTGTGATCCCAGTTCTCTGGAAGGCTGCAACAGGAGGATGGCAAATTCAAGGGTATCCTGGGAGGCTCAGTATGACCCTGTCTCGAAACAAAAAATGAAAAGGGCTCGGTATATAGCTCAGGTGCGCAGAATGAAGAGGATTGAAGGGTGGGGAGGCAGAGAGGTTCCTTTTTTTTTTTTTGGTATTCAAACATTCTCAGTGAGAATGTAGTCAGGTGCCTTCTACCAAGTAGGTATTAAGCAATTTTTGTGGCCACTTTTGATTTTTACAATAGCTGTAGGGTTTTCTGTTGGCATTTGATGCTGGATTAGAATGCTAATTGTCCTATACTGGGTGGGATGATTCCTCACAAATACGATCATATTTCTCTGCACCTCATAGACTCAGCATGAAATTCTCCTGCTCTTTTATGCCTGCAGGAGTTTATGTATTAAAATGATGGACTAAGCTTAAACTGGGAATCACGGAGGGGGGAAAGGTATCTTAGTGTGGTATGAAATGAGGAGTTTTAACAGGTGATGGCAGTTTGATGAAGGGAGATTGGAGAGTTTATTTATGTTAATGGCACTCTGCCAATGTTTTCTAAAGGATTAAATAGGAAGAAATAAACTCAACCTAGGTCTTTAAGACATCCAGGGGAAATTACTAGCTGTGATGCACTCTATTAATATTTATCCTTTAGAATGTACGTTTGTAAATACTTGCATGATAATATTATGAAAAGGGATAAACATGGAATTGAGTTGGATATCATGTGGGGAAGGGATGAATAAAAGCCGAGCCAGTAGTTTTAAGTTTTTGGAACAAACCTGGCGGGAATTTTAAGAAGTGTGACCATTTTGTCCTAAACATCTTTTATCCATCTGTCCATCTGTCCATTCTCTGCATGTGTATCTGTTGCAGGCAGTTTTGACATGCATTCAAAATATGCTAAATGTAACACTTTCTGTTCACCTCCATCCCAACATGAGGGTACAGACCTATGCTCCTCTTCAGCCTTCTGTGGCTGATGTAGAAACTTGGAACCAGAATGAGATTGACAGAGATTTAGATTTTATGAATAATCAGTGAATTTTAAAACAGAGCATGTCAAGGAACTATGGTAATAATTTGAAATAATAAAAGAGGAATTGAAAGAATTGTTTCACATCCCACACACTGTGCTGGAACTTGTTATTATTATTATTATTATTACTGTTTTTGGGGGCCAGGGCCTCACTATTGTGGTTCAGGCTGTCCTTGATTTCACTGCGTAGGCTAGGCTGACCTCAAACTTGTGGGGAGGTCTCCTCCTGTTTCAGCTCCCCAGTTGTTGTGATTATAGGCATTGAACTATAAAAATTTTGTACTTATGGAAAACATGGAAATTGAGTTATTTCAGTATGTTCTAGATGCTAAAACAAAATATCATAAGGTGGATGGCTAATAAACAACTAACATTTATTTCTCAGAGTTCTGGAACTAGGAAGCCCCACATCAAGGCCTTGGCTTCTCTGGTGTCTGGAAGAGACAATTCACTGGTTTGTAGATCTACCCATGTCCTCATATGAGGAAAGGGACAAATGAGCTCTCTTGAGCCTATTTAAATAGTCACTGATCCCAGTCCTGAGGATTTCCTCCATGGCTTAATCATGTCCCAAAGATTCCACCATCTGCTTCCACTGATTTGACATTCGAATTTCAGTACATGAATTTTTAGAAGAAAATAAGGTTCACACCATAGCATGAGCAAACAGGAGATGTCTCTGTCTAATAAAAGTCCCATTATAAAATGGTCTGTGGTTTGCCATTTACTCATTAGTGTAAATTCATTTGAAATTTTTTTCTTTCTTGTGGATCAGACACATTGATGAACACATAAATTTAAAAGAAAAAGCTGTGCACACATTTTATGAATGAAGGCCATTTGGCAGTTTGTATTTGAGTAACTAATTCCAGCAATAGTCATATGAAGTATATAATACAGATGTTTTTCCAGATGAGGGTCCTGAGGCACACAGAGGTCAGATAACTTGCCTGAAGCTCCTTACCTGTGAAGTGGAGGGAAGAACTCTGCATCCATTCTGTCTCCTCCACAGCCTTTTCGCATTGCCCTACTCTGCAGTGGGCTGTCTAGCCTGGTCTTTCCATTCTGCACTCTCAATTTAGCAGCATCTCCAATCTTTTTTCTTAGACTAAGCATGTTTATATTTGTAGTAGCTCTCCTTCCTCCTGTTCCCCCAACTGAACCCAAACTTCTGTAGTTTTCACAGTCCATATTTTACTGATAAAAATTGACATTATATTTATACACATTTTCTTAGTGTCTCTGTTATCTGTTTCAGTGTCTTTCCCCATATCCTTGCTTCCTTCTTTTGTGTCTCATGGAAGTAATTCTCTTGCTTTTCTTTCATGGTAATCCTTTCCCTGTATTTTCTGGATTTCATCTTTTAAACCATTTCACTGTAGGTAATTTCTTTTTTTTCTTTCCAACTCTTTTATTTCAACTGTTTTCCACCCTCTTATGCCAAATGTACCCAACTCTCCCCTTCTCCATTTTTTTCCTAGTCCATCTCTGTGCTCTGTGTTGTCTGTAAACACCTGTATCTTGATCTGGTTTCCTCTCCCTTGCACCTTCGGTTTCTCAAGAACAGGTCTCTAGTGCTGCTTGCTTTCTTATAATTAATCATTTCACTGCTACCTGGCTTCCCCTGCTAAATTGTCTTTTTTTTTTTTTTTTTTTTTTTTGCTTTTTGGAGACAGGGTCTCGCTTTGTAGTTCAGGCTGGCCCTGAGCTCACTATGGTGCCCAGGCAAGCCGCTGCGAACTCAGCAATCCTCTTGTCTCTGCCTCCCGAGTGCTGGGATTACAGGCGTGAGCCACCACGCCCAGCATTAAATTGTCTTATTTTATAAGCACGTGGCATGCTTATCTTACAGTGTGTGCATGACCAGCTATTCCTGTTTTTCTGCCTTTCCTTGCACTTTTCCTCTGTACAGTAACTGTTATTTGTAGTTCCTTCCTCCACTGGCACCTGCATTCTTTCACCTTCTCTCTTTATTCCTCTTTACATTTTGTGGTACATGTTTGCCTCTTCATTTCCATTGGCTTCCCTCATGGGTTGTATTCTAATGAGGTCTGGATCAGTACATTTTAGCATCAATCTCTTTAAAGCTATGGATTTGCATTTTCAACTATAAGCATTATCTTTATGTATTTTGAGCTTAGAATACCCGTAGACCATCTCTAGTCATCATTGTCTCCTGCTTATTTTTAGACACTTTGCCATCATCCTCTTTGTTTCATTTGAAACACTATTTCTGTTACTTTTCTCCCAGTTTACCTCATGGTTATATTATGAACTTTAGATCACTTGATTGTGAAAGGCCTTTTGTATGGCTATTGTGTAAATATATGTTAAAGTTTATATTTCTATTAGTTTATACTTTTGTCAGTATTTACAATTCTATGAATACTACCAAATTACTTGAATTAGTCCTTATTCCTGTTTTCAGCACTTAGGACTTGCTATACTATTTTTATCCCTACAGAATTACACTTATGTCTTGGTTTATCTCTTTTATAGCTTCTTGATTCATTATTTTTTATTATATGTCTTCAATTTTAAAGTATTTTATGGATTAGCAGGTGATATTTTTGACACATGTATACATTGTGTGATGCTCAAATCAGGGTAAGTCCATCTCCTTATTTTTAAATATTGAAAATATTTTAACAGCTTTATTTTTGTGTTGGGATTTGAACCCAAAGCCTTTGCACTAAGTGATATCCTTAACTCTTTTTATTTTTTTTTTTAACCAGGTTTTTTTTTTTTTTTTTTTTTTTTTTTTTTTTTTTTTTTTTTTTTTTTTTTTTTTTTTTTTTTTTTTTTTTTTTTTTTTTTTTTTTTTTTTTTTTTGGTTTTTGTAGTACCGGGGATTGAACTCTGATCCTTGTGCTTCCAAGGTAGGCTCGGTATCACTTGAGCTAAATCCCTGGACCTTGATTTTTATTTTGAGACAAGTTCTTATGAAGTTGCTAAATTTGTGTCACTGTTCTCCAACTTGTGATCCTTCACCTCACCCTACAACAGACCTGAGATTATGGGTGTGCAACAACACTCCTGGATTCTCCCAGCTTTTTAAAATTACATAGTACACTATTTTGATATTTGTGGTCACACTACAATAGAACAATAGAAATTCTTGCTTCTATCATACCATTACTTCATTGATGTATAGTGCCCATTCCTCCCCTCCTCTCACTTGCCTTCAGCCTTCTCAGCCTACTGTAATCACCGTTGTACTCATTAGATTTCACATATGAGAGACTGGGCAGCACTTCTCTTTCTGGGCCTGTTTTTTTTTTTTTAATTTAACAATAATAGTCTCCAGTTCTGTCTTTGTCCTGAATGACATTTTCTTCCTTTCATAAGGCTGAATTATGTTTGTGGGAAGGGGGAGGAGGGAAGTATTATTCCATTTAATTTTTATCAAGGTTAAGTTTTAAAATAAATTCCAGTAACATTATTATCTTTCTTAAACTGATTATCCATGGAACAAAATTCAAGCCTCAGAAAATTTTTCTTAAATATACTTATTATATGCTAGGAAAATTTTGAGTACTTTACATATTTTACTTCATTTAATCCACACAATGCACATCAAAAAATAATATGACTGCTGAAATATGTGACGAAGCACCTAAAGTCCAGGAACATTAAGTGTTTCACACCTTCATGTAAAGATGTCACTGAAGACAGGCCATACAGTTAAAAATTGGAAGAGTTTGGATATAAAACCAGGCTGGCTAAAAGTTATGATCTCAGCTACTACCCAGTCTTGAAAAAATATATTTTCTGGCATTATTTACTTCTAAAAACATTTATTAAGCATCTCTCTCTCTCTCTCTCTCTCTCTTCCCCCCCTGTCTCTCTGTCTCTCCTCCCTCTCTCCTCTCTCCTGTCTCTTTCTTTCGTTTTTTGATTTATCCTTAGTTCTTTTAGGCAAGAACTGTGAAGTGTATAAAATTTTTATCTACTTCTGAAGTAACAAGTTCGTCTGCCACAATCCATAGCTGCTGACAGAAGACATTCTTGAGCTAAAGACAAATATCTTTATCAGTCCTTTAGTGCACAACATGCAGCAGCATGATGTTTTATTGCATTACCATTCTCTTCCCTTCCACCTAAATTTCATGTGCGGTGGTGGGGAGTGGTGCAAATGGATACCATGTGCACAGTCATAGGTGAGAAGCACAGAGCTTAGAAAACTTTTTGTCTTAGAAACAACACGCTAGAAAACATGGACAACCTTTGTTCGTACAGAGAGAATTATCTTTGCTATCATGTTCAGGAAAAAAACTCTGCCCTCCGCTCTGGTGGGAGACACTTTTCCCATCTTCCAATGGTGTTTGGTAAATAAATACCCTTCTAGAAAACAAGAAAACTGTGGATTTTTTCCCCTTAATGTGGGAGATCAAACCAAGGCCTCTTGCATGCTAGGCAAGCATTGTACCATTAAGCTATATCTCACCCTGCTATGGGTACTTTTTATAGAAATACAAGAGATCTTGAAGAATTATCTCCTAACATTCCTGACACTTTCCTCCTCAGTTCTCAGTTCTTGTAACACAAGGAAAGGCTTAAATAAGTTTAGTTCTTTCTTTAACACTATCACTTAACTTTCCCATTCTGTTAAGTAGGTAGGAATTCATTAGAACTAGATAAACCTGAGTTTAGTGAGCTTGTGCAAGGGGTTGGGTTCTCATCTCCGGTATTTGTCTGTTCCCTTTGACACTGAAATCAAATCACTAACCCAGGTGCTTTAGATGTAGTCAGGTTCTTTTCTTGTTGTTTCATTCAACAAATACTTATTTAGTATCAGCTACTTTGCTAACACTCAAGATACAGAGGGCAGTGAAGCAACACTCTGAAGAAACTCAGATGTGGAGCAGAAAAGCACACAGACAATACAACATTCCAGTCCAGCAAAAGGAAAGAAAGAAGATAGGAATTCTATGTAGATTTTTAAGAGCTTATGTTTTTGTAAGCTTACTCTTTTGAGTGGAGGGTATAGGTATGGGAGTGGTGTTTTTTTTTTTTTTTTTTTTTAACCAGTTAGTGAGAAGAGCAAGATGGGGACAAGATTTCTCCTTTAAGAAAACTGTAATTCAGCTAGATGTGGCTGCCCATTAGTGTAAATATTTCAGCACTCAGGATTGCAAGTTCAAGTTTAGCCTGCACAGCTTAGCGATGTAGGAAGATTTCCCTTAACATTTAAAAAGATAAAATATTATTAAAAATTTAAAAGAAAACCATAATATATTTTAACAGTGTATCTGGCAGAAATAATCTACATGGGACTTCAGTGAACAGATGAGTTTCATGCAACTCAGACAGGGTGGCTTAGGTTCTTGTAGGTCAAGAGTTTGTGTTATTTTTTTTTATCTTTCAAGCTTTTGTTGAAGTGCAGTGATCCAGGAAAGAATTTAGAACTTTTCAAAAGTGGCACATCCATGGCCTGTATACAGTCTTCAAAAGCAGTGACCTGTTTCTCCAGTGTTATCTGTTCCAACATCATCATCTTCAAATTCACACTGTATTTGAAGTTTTTAAGTTCCATATACTGAACTAGCCAGGACCAGTTTGAAGGAGGCCCATACCAGACTGAGCCATTTCATTGCATTCTTCTGATGCACTCCTAGGTTTTGTCATGTCTGCCTCAGACCCTAAGGATGTCCAACTTGTGGGATGGAAGATAAGTTAAGTGCTGGTGTTCTGACTTTCTTTGACTTATACTGTGCAAGGTGTTCTTCCTTTAGCATTTCTTTTTCTTCCCTTTTTCCTCAAATCCACAGATATCAATATTGACATCTTTACTGTCTGTAGTTCTCCTTCCTGTGAGGTCTTCCACATCTGCAGGGCTGTACTTGGCTTTCACTACTGATAAACTGGCCTTTTTCTTTTTATAAGATGTGATATGATTAAAGCAACATAGGGTGTGACTCAAGTCAGCAGCTGAGAGTGGAGAATGCTTCACATGGAGCTGTATCTGCTTTTGATGGCACATGCCAGTTGGTCATCTCTTGTCTGCCTGACAGTTGTTGAGCAGCTGGAGGCTGGTGGGGCTTTTCAGGTCTCAGAAACTCAAGGCCAGCCATATCAGTAAGCTGTGTCACAGTGAAAGGGAAGAGCGCAAGAGGTTGGTGCCAGAGGTAGGAGAGAAAAAAACATCAAGATTTCGGATGTTATAGTGGAACCAGCAGGCAACCAGAAAGACACTGACTAAAACAAGAGTAACAGATTACACTTGTTTTTTTAAATAGAGACTAAGTTGGTGAGCACTGAAGGTCGGAGGTCAAGCTGGGAAAGTTCTATCAGTAATCTAGGGAGAGTTGGTCTAAGTCTTATAAGCAATGGAAACAGCTGATGATAAGAAGGAAATGAGTTATAGATTTATATCACAGGAGAAAATGAATGTGTGGAGATGAGCAAGAGAAAAAGACTTAAAGGTAGCAAGAGAAAATGGAGAATATCAGAAACACAAGAAGAGGAAAACCGCTGAGTTCAGCAGAGATTTTGAGCATTTACTTGTCTGTGGGAGCTCACTTCTGGGGGAAGAACAGATCCTGGTGCACAGACTTGGGAAAGTTATCTGGGATGGAGCTGTAGCTGGATGCTGAAGTGGTGGGAGACAAAAGAGAAAAGATTGCTGAGGAGGGAAACTGAGAAATTTTAGTAGAAAAGAGGAAGGCAGATGACAGAGCTCACGACCAAGACTAAGACACCACTGGATGTGAGAGGGAGAAACTGTTGTGAGTGCTCTGGGAGGTTGTACAGAATAGGAGCTTCCAAAATGGAATGTCAGTTGTGGATAAATGATTGCCTTGAGCTCCTAAACTGACCCAGTAGAAGAACTCTGTTCTCCATGAGAAGGAAATTGTCACAGCTATCACTTTGGTCATGGTGACAGAAACTGGAAATTCCCTTGGAGAAGCCTCATGTCTGTCCTTGCTGGACTAAACCTTTACTCTGTGTCTGCCTTGCTTCCCAGCTCATTATTCTTATGCCCAGAAAGGCTAACTGAAGAACCTCCTTCCACACTGCACCAGTGGAATTAATGCCAGATAATCCACAAATCAGGGTCAGCTCATTACTGCCCTGGCAGGATTCTGCCAGGATCTATGGAGATTGCTGAGATGAGTAATGCAGCATCTCCACCCCAAAGGAGCGTATAATGAAGTACTAGGTTTTTTTTGTTGTGCATAGTCAAATACCATAAAGGAGTCAGAAAAAAGCAGTGCTGTAATTAAAGCAGAAACACAAGACACATTGATGAGAGGACATCATGGAAAGCTTCAACAGTCATTTTAGAAGGCCATGTAGATTGGAGATTAGAAGAGCATTCACTGTGCGAAGAAAGTGCTATACAAAGCGAAGCATTGGAGGCTGTAGAAGGACACTATCTTCTGGGAATTACTAACACTGTGGATGAATGATGTCACCACTGTTGTCCCCATACACAGCAGCTGCACAGGACATCATAGGCTGTTGAAATGCGCTCCACACTTCACTGCCTATTGGGTCTTGCTGAACTCATAGGATTCTGTCTCTTCAAGGTCAGCCAGTAAGATCTAGCACAAAAGTAGCCTATTTTACAAATTTGTCCATGTTCCTCATATAAGAGTAATTGTGTACTTTACTGTCTCAGCAATCTAAACTAACTTTTATTTGACACAGGTATCTGGAGCATTCCAGTTTTTAAAAAAATCTATTTGATAACCATGTGATAACTATGAAGACATGTTTGGAATTAGTAAAGACCCAGCCACTGACTCTTTATAAAACCAGTTCCTTGTATATAAATTATGCGGCTTGTCAACTTGTGATCTGGAAAATGCTTTCTGTCACTCTTCAGTGGACAGTTTTCAGTAGTGTTTAGTGTTCCTCTTTATTGACATGGCTAATTAGGAATTGACAGTAATTCTGAGCTTTATTGGCTTTATTCTTGAGGGAAGAGGCAATCCCATGAGTTTTGAGCTTTCATTTTTCTGAATTATTAAGAAAACTATTTTCATGGTTTCGTGTAGCAGATGCTGACAACGGGAAAATTAACCAAATTTCAAATAGTTTTTTTTCTTTCTGGAGCTCAAACCACTGATATCTAGTTGTAGGATCTGAAGAGATTTGTTATACTGTGAAGGACTCAGTTAATAAACATAAGTTTATGTGAAGATGTTAAGTTAAGCAGAGTGACTGTAGTTAATAATTGAACTTGAAATTAGCTAATAGAGTAGATTTCAGTGTTCTGACCACATGCATGTGCGCACACACACACACACACACACACAAGATAACTAGGAGTGAAGGTGATAGATATGTTACATAACTAGATTGTGGTAATCATTTCACAATATGTATGTATATCATTCATCTTATCCACCTTAAATTTATATAATTTGTGAATCATACTTCAATAAGAGAAAAGTATAATAATGAAAACGTCAAATTGTATCTTCATTTATTTTGGAGTTTACACGAATTTTGACTATTCCAGCTTTCAATGTACAAAAGGTAAGAAAACAATTCTCAGCATGAATAAATGGGGAATGTAGCTTGACATCAAAATTTTATTTTCCAATGCATTTCACAGTTTACTCATGCTGAGAACCACTTCTTATCTTTTGAACTTTTGAACTCCCTGTGTATCAGGATGAGCAAAAATGAACATGGGTTTCCTTTAACTGTGCTGGATTAACAAATGTAAAATAAAAGGAGAAACTGCAGACATAGCAATATATTCTGGCCTTTATGTGATAACAGCATAGTATCTACGTTGGGTTTTAGGAACATATATGCAACACGTAGATTCCAACCCTTACATCACGTAGATGTGTTCCTTACATCTTTTGCAAAGGAAATTTTACTTGAACACAACTGACAGTAACAATCTGGGTTGAGAAACAACTCAGTCAGCATTCTCTTTCTTTCATAAATCTATTTACCCTAGAAACCCCATTAACATTTTAATTGTTTCACAGCTAAAGTTGCTCTCAGTGCCACCTATAAAGGGCTCAGGTTCATTAAAATTTAAGGGACTAAAGAGTTCATATTCTGTTTTAATGACCTAGTGATGGTTGTAAAGGCTCTAAATATTTTTTTGGTTCATTGAACAACTGAGGGCTTCTTTGTACCAACTAAATATGCTCAAAGGTCGGTGATTGTGTTGCTCAATTTCAGTTTTGTCAGAAGGCTCCTACATCTTCCTCATTTGAATAGTAAGGTCTCTTAAAGTCTATTTATTTTTATAGCTGTATTCCAGTTTCATAAAAGCCTACATGTAAGCTCAATAATTGTTGAATTAAAACTAGTCAGTTATAATCTATCTTCAATTTATGTCTTCCTACCTCCCACACTACCCCTCCCATAAAATATTTACCCCAAACTTAAATTAATTATAAGAACTGGAAACCCTTATTCTCTCTGTGCTACAAATTAGCTGGTAAACTGTCAGTCCTCAGTCTCTAGTTTGTCATTGTCTGTTAAAACTTTTATATGTTCCATGACATCGTTGTTTTGTTTTTGAGGTAAATGTAGTTCAAGGATTAATTAGCTTCAAAATATGTCACTATTATAACCACTTACATACAGCTATTCAACATTGACCAGTTAAATATAAGAGAATACTTGCTCAAGACAATACAGTTTTGTTTGGAACTAATTTATGTTAAGCTTTCTTTTCTAAGGGGCAGTTAAATAGTCTTTTTTTCCCCTGAAGAGCATTTCTTATTCACAATAATTGAAATGGGAAGACTGAGATGGGAAAATGTCAAACGTCGAAAAGCCTTGAGCAGCAAAGTACGTAAAAAACTAGTGAGACCCCAAATCACTTCACTATAAATTGCTACATAGGGATTCAGGATCTATGTTTAAAGTTGGAACTTGATGATGCAGATTATACAAAAAACAAACAGGATAACTGGGAGCATGTGGTCATTTATTCCCTTCTTAAATTATAGTTCCTGTGTATTGATAAGCCTGAAGAATAAATTAAATGTGTGTGATTCCCTGTTGTAGAACTGGATCCTGTGGGTTTTCCCATAGTGTGTGTTAAATTTCCAAGTTTATTTTGCCTTTAAAAAAATGTGGTTTTGAATTTATGGCTACAAAGTTCTAGTTGGTGGTAGCCAAAACCAAACAGGGTAGATTTAAACTATTTTATATAAAGGTACTTCACAGGCCAAATTGTCTCTTGAAGCTTTTGTAATCCTTTTTAATTTGCAGTGATAATGAATCTATGACACATGTGTTATTTATTTTTCTTTTAAGACAAAAGATGTTAATATATGAGTTGTTTTTTTCTACACTAAAACCTCAGTATTCAGGTTTAATTTTAATGGTGGCACTTTTCTATAAATAAGCAGGTTTGGGTTACAGTTTGGGTTGCTCGTCCCTTCACCACCACTGGTTTAGGGGATGTATGTAGTTTCATCATCTCTTTCAAAACAATTCTAACTTGTTAAAGATAGTGTGAGAGTTCTCATCATAAGCATTTCAATGTATAATTTGGTAGTGTTTACAATATTCACACTGTTTTATAACAGATCTCAAGAATTTTCCCTTGCAAAACTAAAAGCTGACACCAATTGAACTCTAAGCCTGTTTTCTTCTCTCTTACCCACCATTGTATATTGTGTTTCTTAAAAAGTAGTTACTTTAGGAAGGGAATCATATAGTGGTTATCTTTTTTGACTGGCTTGTTTTGCATAACAAACTATTGAAATTTCATCTGTGTTGTAACATGTGGTAAACTATTCTTCCCTTTAAAATCTAGATGACATTCTTTTGAATGTAAATGCTGCATTCTTCTTGTAATCTGCTAATGGATGTCTGAATTGCTTATAGCTTTTTGTTTTTATGTATAGTGTGCTATGACCAGGGGAGTGCAAGAATCTCTTCCAGATCCTATTTTGAATTATGTTCAGTTTTTCTGGATACATACCCAGAATCAGGGTTTCTGGACAATATGGTAGTTTTGCTTTTTTATTTTTAGATGACCCACCATTTTGTTTTCTGTGGTGATTATACTATTTTATGTTCTCCCAACAATGAACAGGGCATTCAATTTCTTCTCATTCTCATAAACATTGGTTAAACATCTTTTAATTCGTAAAAGTTGTGTATATTTATGGTAATACAACATGATGCTTTGAAATCTGTATACACTGTGGAATGGGATAAACTAAGCTAATAAATGTATGGATTAGTTCACAAATCTATTCAGGGGTCTTTGTTTAGCAATGTTCATAAAAGTTATTTCTATTTCTAGTGGTGTTTTATGTAAATGAAAGCAGCATTTAGACTGCCCTTTTATTTCTTATTTATTCTTTACCTAACAGTATATGCTCACATCAGTAGCTTCACAATTCCTTATCTGTTTCCCAAAACCCTAAAAGCACTAAATATTAGTAGGTACTTTTGTTAGAATCCCTGTCACAAAATAAATGGCAAAAACTACACTGAGCTCACATGAATCTAATGATAGACATTACTTATAATTTGGTATGCAAATTCTTCAGTTTCTCTGAAGAAATATTAATGTTTTTGATTGAATTTTGGTGTTTTAGACTCTTGTAAGCACATTTATAAATTATTGGTTTTCTAAGATCTGCAGAATTCTGAATTCCAAATGAGGTTCCAAGAATTCTCCATAATTTTAACCTGTGTTTGTCAATATAATTTTTACAGAATATACTGGATTTCTGATAGTAAGTTTTTAGACTTTTGAAAGTTTTCTACTTTGAACAGAACTGTTTTTATAAAATGAGGAACTGCTGTGCTTGCTTCAGCAGCACATATGCTAAAATGAGGAACTGCTTTTTTTTTTTTTTTTTTTTTGAGACAGGGTCTTGCTTTGTAGTTCAGGCTGGCCCTGAGCTCACTATGGTGCCCAGGCAAGCCTCTGCGAACTCAGCAATCCTCCTATCTCTGCCTCCCGAGTGCTGGGATGACAGGCGTGAGCCACCACGCCCAGCACTGTGGTATGTGGTGTTGATTGTTGGTGGGTGTGTCTCCATGCCCAGCATTATATGTGGTTACCAGGGATCGAACTCAGGTCCTTGCGCTTGCGAGGCAGGCGCTGGAACCACTGAGCTAACCCTCCGGCCCAATGAGGAACTGCTTTTAAGCAAAGATGGACTCACCTACTTTGGTTTATTTAACTTCTGGACATTGGTGGCTATGAAGGAAGGAGTGTTCAGCTCCACGCAGTCTAAAGAAAAAAGAAAGCTTAATATTACATAATAGTAGTGGATGTTTTCACCCAGTATCCCAACATTTTATAACATTCTCTGTATCAAAATAAAAGCAAAAAAAGTAACTAAATTTTATATTTAAGAACCTTTCCCTCTTCATAATTAATATGTAGATACTAGGTAATCCTTTGATAATAATATATGAAAGCAAACTCTGTAATTATTTTCTGAAACCCATTGCTTCTGTATGAAGGACATAGAATCAGTTGACATCTGTAGAATTTCCATCCCCGCCATCATAGTAGATACATTCCATATTATTTATTTCATCTGAACAGCATAAATCATGTAACTGTACTATGCCTCTGTTATAGAAAAGTCATTACTTAGAGATAGGATGAAAAAAAAATCACCATTTTCTACAACATAGATTTTTTTTCAGTCTAGTTTTATTTTCTGTGCAGTGAAGATGAATTTGATTAGCCTCATTGTTAGTTGCTTTTTAAATGTCTGATGCCAGGCTTGTGCTGGCCTTTTGGAGGGTACAATGGTATGATTAGGATCAGAATGCTTTATCCTTAGCACCAATCTTAATATTCATAAAAGTGGACTTTGAAATCTTTGCACTCATACCTAACAAATTTCCTACCTTATATTTTCATGTGTGGTATTCTGTTTTGTAATGTCCCTGTTTTGACCCTAAAAAGATGTATTTTAATTGAGGTTTTATGATAGATCAATAAAAGTTTAGATTCTGATAAACTATCCAGTTCAAGGAAGTCAATTGAAATGCCTAATTCTCTTTGCTGTAGCCCTTGCATTTCATATTAAATATGCTTATAATTATTCTCTTTTGTAAATGGTGCCTTCATGACCACATATTGCATTATTAATAGACTCCTGAGGATTTTGCTTCTTGCTGTGACTACTTCAATTATCTTAAAGTTTAAACTCTTCATTTTGTGACACAGGTGGGATGTGACACTGTAGTGTAAAGAGGTCTGTTCTAAAGGAAATAAGGGTGCTGTTATTGTGAGGTGGAGTATATTCTTTTATAGGGCGTGCTAGTCCCTATGGAGACATTTTAAGAGTGCTAAGGACCTAGACAGAAAAGTTAATTCTGGTATATCCTAGAGGTCAAGCTTAAAGATGTAACTATTCTCACAAGGGAGGGAGATCCAACATGGGGAAGACTATGAATGAGATTTCATGCCTCTGTCCAGCTTGACAACAAGAGATGATAGGGCTTCTGACCTACAGACAAATTAAATGCCATCTGTCTAAAAAGTGAGCCTTATGGCTGAGTCTTTGCCATTGTGTGAGTTGGAAAGCACATTTGTGAAGAAGCAGCTAGGAATGGAAAGTCTGAATTATTGCTTTAAGGAAAGATAAATGCCTATTCTGCCCAAACCTGCAGCTAGTAGTGAATCCAACACACTATCATATCATCATTGTTTCATTGAGAACTTCATTTGCCTATGAAATAAACTTCTTTTCTCCTGAAAACCATCTTTAAAATTTCCATGATACAAGAAATACCCACAAAAAATGAAAACAACTTAGAAGTCCAAGAATAAGGAAGAGGTGAATTATGATATATCTTTACAATAGAACATTTATTGCAGCTATTAAAAATGATTGTTATGAAGAATTTTAATACCCCAAAATGCTTATAACATCAAAATAGAAGCAGAATTTGAATGTTAATAATAGCATGATTTTATACATAAATGTATAATTGTAAAGACAACTACAAAAAAGAAGAATCAAAATATTTAATAATGTTTATCTTTTTTCTTTTTTTTTGAGACAGGGCATCGTTTTGCAATTCAGGCTGGCCCTGAGCTCACTATGTAGCCCAGGCAAGCCTCGAACTCAATAATCCTCCTGTCTCTGCCTCCTGAGTGCTGGGATTACAGGCGTGAGCCACCATGCCAAGCACTGTGGAATGTGGTGCTGATTGCTGGTGGGCATGAGTCACCATGCCCAGCATTGTTGTATGTGGTTACCGGGATCGAACTCAGGACCTTGTGCTTGCGAGGTAGGCGCCGGAACCTCTGAGCTAAATCTCTGGCCCAATAATGTTTATCTTTTGATGTGAATTATTGGTAGTTTCTATTTTCTCACCTACAGTTCTCAGTTTTTACTAACTTTTCTATAATTAATTTCTTCACTTTTTAAAGGGAGAAATACTTTAAAAATTCTATTTTCCTTCTGAAATTATTTTCCAATCTGTAATTTATTACTGATCATAACTGATTTAAGACACTTTTGTAAGACCACTTTTGAGCCACTTCACTGAAATTTATTATACAAAGAAACCTTTATATTATTATACTGACTCTTCTATCATTATGTTCAAGATAACTTTCTTCTTCATTTATACTTCAATCATAGTGTGCCCGGCATTGGTACTCTATCAGGATTTAGACAAAAGATAAAGACAATATCCTCTATGTCCACATTCTTGAACCATCTCAGAGCTGAAGGACATACCACATAGGTTCCGGTCAGTCTTGTAACATTACTCACATGAGCTGATGTGAATGTATCCAGGCACAAGTAGGTGGTAAGTGGGACTTCATCAGACAATCTGTGTGTTAGATGAGTTGTAAATTGTCAGAGACTTATTAACAAACTTTTCTTTCTGATTCTAAAAATAAGATTAACCCACATTTTTAGATGACTCACTTCTGAAAACAATTTGTTCTAATGTGGCCTGGATATCCATGCTTTTGATAGACTGAGCCCACTTACTTTACTGGCTTTGGTCAGTCCTAATCTTCTACAAGAGGGACTGGAAAAAAAACCCATAAGATACACTGCTAAAAACTCTGAAAGCATGTTATTTTGAATTGGTTAGGTAAAGGGATCTTACTTTGTTAGGTTCTCAGTATATGAATATAATAAACACAGCACTTAATCATGGTTGATTTATCTTGTAAATAGAATATAAAAGTCAACATGTTTTAAAACAATTACATTATTTTTAAAAATCTTTATTGGTACATTGTATATACACATCATGATCACACTCAATATTGGAAATTTGTACCAGTATATGACAATTAAATTCTCATTTTTTCCCATTCCCTTACCCACCCCACAACCTCCCACCCCCTAATTACATAAGCTTTGTTTCCCTTTTTTTATTACCATCACATTTTTTCTTTGCCCCCATTACTCACCCCTTCACCCCATTTCCCTTTGAATATTTTCTATTTCATAATATCCATCATACATTCTAGAACTGATTAATGTCTTCAGTTTCTCATACCAGAGAACAGATAGAATCATTTAATGATGTTCATGTCAGTGAGGCACCACTATACCTTATTTATGTTTGTGCCAAAGAACTCCCATTATGTTTCCCTATTTGAACATTAAAAAGCTTGTCTTATGAGTGTGTGTGTGTCTGTGTGTGTGTTGTACAGAAGACAGATTAATACTGAGAGACAATTTAAGGGTGTTTTGAAAGGAAAGGAGTATGTATTCTTAGGCTGCAGCTGATGGGGTCTAAAGCCTTCTGCTTTTCTCAGTGGAAATGTAGTCAACAGTGTGCCAATCAGCATATTTAATTTAGAAGGAAATGCAGGTCAGATCCCCCAAGTCGTGGTTTTATTTGCTATCTCCCTTGACGTTTTATTGAACATTTCCCTGTCTTGGTCAGGTACTTAAGTGATACAAGATGGGTCTTCTATTTTTTTTTTAAAGTTCACTTTATTGGTTAAAAAATATAAACATAATTAAACTTTTGTAAACTTTTTAAATAGAAGTGAGCTAAATAGGAACACATGGTGGAGAGAAACTACTGTGGCCACAGGGATCACCTCTTGGAGAGAGAACGAACCAGAGAAAGTGGGTGGTGGCTCTAGGAAGGAGAGTGATGCCCTTTCGGGCAGAAATTCTTCAAGTACAAAGGTTTGTGTCAGAGAATGAGCATGGATAGGCGAGGGTTGCAAGTGTCAGGGTGTGAGGTGTGCTGAGGCTTGAGAAGTAGCCATGGACTTTCAAGGCTGTTTCATGTGCCCTGAAGAAGTGTTGAGATTTTATCTAAAAGGACAAAGCAGTGACTGAGAGCACTGTCAGCAGTGCCTTGAAGAGAGTAGCTATGGTTTAGAGAAGTCACTTTGGCAGTTGTGTGCCAAGCACCTACATTGTGATAGGAAGCAATCAGGGTCTGAACCACAGTGTTGTGAGGAGGAAGACGAAGTGGTGACCTTGTTGGTTGCTGAGGTAGGAGACAGGGAGTAAGTGAATAGGGCTTATGTATAGAGGGGGCGGGGAGTTGTAGGGAGGGCAGGGGGAAGGGAAAAAATGAGAATCAAGATGTGTCATGTGCTGATACAAACCCTCAGTGTTGAATGTGATCATAATGCATATATAAAATTTAGCGATAAAATCAATTTTAAAAAGTGTGGATGGGAGGACAGCATCATCCCTTGGTTAGGCGAATGGGGACATGTGTTGTTCTTTGGAAGGAGAGCACCTTAAGAAAGCAAAAAGACCATGTTTCAAAGATGCGTTTGTCTGGATGTGTTAAACATGCAGTTGGATGTATGGAACTTCAGCTGAAAGAAAGCAATATCTAGAACAATAGATTCAAAAATTATCTTGGTGTCTGAGAATGAAACCAAGGAAAGGAACAAGCTGATTTAGACAGTATCTATGGTTTCACAGTGACCCTGGAGGCCCAATATCACTTTGAGGGTCAGTATATAGTAGTAGTTAAGGACTCTTCTTTCTGGGCTCAAACCCAAGTTCCACCACTTACTAGGGACAAGCAGTAGTAGCCTCAGTGATATTTTTTTCTCTGTTGTTTAGATCCCTAATGTAAAAGGTAGCATAACATGACTTATATGTTAGCCAGAGGGAGTTGTAAAACAACTGAGTCAACATGTTCAAATACATATAATGGAGGTGGCCTAGTGTAAAGGTTCAATAGTTTTAATTTTTTAATTAATAAAATTATTAAGGAGAATTTGGGGAAGGAGGGAGACAGGGAGGGAGTGAGGTGAGAAGAGGTAGACAATGAACACAGGAACTGTGAGGACTTCAGCATAATTGTCAAGAGGCATAGGAGAGTCAGAAGAATTAAGGCATAATTTCAAGAGGAAAGTTGAACATCATTAAATATTAGAGAAAGAACAAGCAAAGCAAGAGCTAGTAAGTTTCTTCTTTGTGATGAGAGTTGGCTCATCCTCTTGGTGGGAAGGGCTCTGATCCTAAAGTAGAGTAAGAAGCTGACAGAAGACGAAAGTAGAGTGAGCAAGTGTGAACACTATTCCATGGTAACTGAAATCTAAAAATTAGGGTCGTGGGTCAGAGATACTATATTGGTCAACTTGCCTGTTGTTGGGAAGAAACACCAGAAATTCACAATTTATTTTGGCTCATAATTTCATAGGTTTCATCCATGGTCAGGTGGCTCCAGGTAGAAACTTTATGGCAGTGTTACTGTTGCAAAAGACACATGAATTTGAAACCATTTGCGTGAATGAGGGGAAAAGCTCAACACAGAGAAGAGGACGGGGCACTGGATTAGAAGAAGCTTACTTCATCAGCAGATTTCGTGTGTGTCTGTCCTGTGTCCAGCACTGGAATTTACTCTGAGAGCTTGGAGAACTATTCCAAGTTGATAGAGTGAGAGGACAGTTGTAGCTCTTCTACTTTTGCATTCAGGAAGCCTAGGAAGTACAGTTAGGAAAGGGAACACTGCCTCCTTGTGGCTGAGATACTCATACAAGGCTAGTAAAAGATTTCCTGTTTTCTAACTCTGTCCTTTCCAACATAATGATGTGCCTTTGAAGGAAAAGGTGTTTATATGAAAAATGTAGCCAGAAGCTACATTAGGAACAGATTAGTCAGCATGACCACAGAGTAACCAGTCTGAACAGGGTTTTGCTTAATAGTCTTCCTTTCTTTCTCTCTCTCTCTCTCCCCCCACCTCTTTCTTTCTTTTTTTCAGACAGGGTTTCACTTTGTAGTTCAGGCTGGCCCTGAACTCACTATGTAGCCCAGGCAAACCTTGAACTCAGCAATCATCCTGCCTCTGCCTTCTGAGTGCTGGAATTACAGTTGAGAGTCACCATGCGCAGCATTTCTCTCTCTCTCTCTCTTTCTCTCTCTCATCCTTTCCCTTCTCCCTCCCTTCTCCCATCCTTCCTTCCTTCCTTCCTTCCTTCCTTCCTTCCTTCCTTCCTTCCTTCCTTCCTTCCTTCCTTCCTTCCTTCCTTCCT
>PVIC010003388.1:0-69339 GCA_004025085.1 Thryonomys swinderianus
GGCTTGCCTGGGCACCATAGTGAGCTCAGGGCCAGCCTGAACTACAAAGCGAGACCCTGTCTCAAAAAGCAAAAAAAAAAAAAAAAAAAGATACAGGAATTAAAACATATGGACTCTATAGTAGATACAAGTTTCTGGTGATAAGGAAAGAGGAACTTTATAACTCCCTTCATATTTGTTTTCTACAGCACAATGGTCTCAGATGGATTTTTACAAACTGAAATACCTGACTAAGTTCTAAGATGAAATTAAAGTGTACGTAAGCTCGACCATCCCTAGCTACCCTCAAGTTCCCTGATTATTATTATTGTTTTATTTGTAGTGTGCAAGAAATCAGTCATAAGAGGTCACTCCCCTCTCTTCCGGTAAATATAAACCAGTGTGGTAAATAACAGCAGTGAGAATAATACCTTAAAGCGGCATAGAAGTCACACTGTCACTGCGTGCGTTCCCTGAGAAGGACATTTGCATCCAAAACCTTCTCTTTTTTTTGCTCCTTATAGCAGTTCTTTGGGGGAAAAGGGATAGTTCTATACTCGTTTTAGAAGGAGAGGCTTTGGAAAGCTTCGGGATGTGTCTGTGAAGTCACAGGTCTTTAGAAGTCGGGGGTAAGGGGGACCCCGGGACCCACATCCTTCATCAGAGCGAGCCGTGTCCACAACCCAGCTGCCCAGAAGCTTCGCTTTGCCTCGAGGATTCCTCAGTCACAGTCACGCTGATAAGGTGGCTCTGGGCAGCCTGTGGGATGCAGTGTTTGGCACCTTATCTATGACTCACTCCATACGTAATATGTTTTTCTCTACAGATTACAGCAGGAGACACAGGTCTAGGGAACACCGGATATTTCTCTCTGCCATCTACCCGGGGTTATTGAACGGAAGTGTTCAAAATTAAAACCAGATAAAAACATATCTACTTGCTTGTCTGGATGTTTATGATCAAGCGTGATGGACATTAATCAGAAGGGTGGATTTGTTTCTATATTGTTAGTCCTTCTGTGTCACACGTAGAACTTTGAGGGCGTCGGACAGAACTTACAGTCTTAATTTTGGGTATTTTCTTATTTTGTTTAGTTACTGGGAAGAAAAGGTAATCACATTTGCTTATTAGGTCTGTTTAAATTTTATATGATTCTGAAGTTAAAAAAAAGCCTTTAAAGATCGATGATGATATAGTTAGAAATTAACAGGCTTCATGTTTCAGGGAGAGCTGATTTGACATGTTATATTGCATGTGGTCTTAGTATAGGATATGAAGCTGTGACTTCACACATGACCCAACAGGGTGAGACTTAGTAATGTCTCTGCAGTGAGTCCACGTAGGATGTCGGGTTATACCAGATGCTCCCTGGCTGAGCAGTTCTGAATTGTCTGTAACTCCCAGCTGACAGCCAGCAGCAGGTACCACCGCCATGTGGCCAGAAGACACCAGCTTGTGAGACCTGGACTCGGCCTGTAGCTGAAAGTGGAGAAGCGAGGACTCTGACAGATACCAGGACATCCACAGAAATCTTTCTGGGTCCTGTTCTAAGTCATGACTTAAAAGAGCCAAGATAACATCACCACGAGGGAGCCAGGCCTGCAAAACGTTGCAACTGTTAATAGTGTTGGACCATCAGCTGCTTTCTACTGAACAGGAGGCCGTGTGCCTCTGTCACCTGAGTGGTTCACTTGAGGACTCTCTGGTTATTGTGGGATGGAACATGAGGAATCCCTAAAGCAGAATTTGTTGCTAGCATGAATTAGATTTATATCACATATTATTTTGGTGATATTAATCATGAACATACCTGAAACAAAGACATGGCATTCATGAGATGTAGTCGAGAAAAGCAAAGCCGGACAGAGATAGAGCTACTGTGGAGACCACAGAGTCCCTCCTGCGCTAAAGTAACACAGCGCCACACAAACAGACAGGGAGAAGGTCATGCCTTCATCCGCCATCACTTCCTGTCCCAGCTCTGCTCGAGCCATCTCAAAAGCAGTCGCATTAAATTCATTAAACTTCAGTTCCATGTTGTAATCATTACTGACCTTTCTCCTCTGGTCCTACAGAGTTCAAAGTGCTTTTGATTCTTTCTTAATCATGGAGTGTTTAAAGAGAAAATGGCTTCTCTACATCTGTTGGCTACTATTTCATTCTTGGAGTTGTTCCTCAGCCACAGGCTAACAGGAGGACTCACACTTGGACTGAATTTTTCTACAGATAGAAATTTTTGCATCTGCAAAAATAATTTATCAGTTTGGCCTTGGAGCAGTGGTTTGATAAGGACTGTAATGTAATTAATTTTATCAGCTTGATAGCTGCAGTACAGGTTTGATGAAAACAATAAGTAACTTCCATTAAGTTAGATGACACACTAGTTTGGTAGAGAGGATTTTTCATTGTGATGCTCCTGTTGGGAATCCTAGCACGCTCTCACTGTGTAAATTATTCAGTTTTGAGCGATGATTTGTGCTACACTAATACAAGTCAGTGACACTGTATCTTGGCACTTGAACTGGTGAGATGCAGCTGGAAGTGCATTCTCTTTCTCATTTCTATTTTGAAACACAGAATTTTATAATACAGAAGTCTGCGCACAATCAGACAACTCTGTGCAGCACTTGAAAGAAAGATGATTCAACTGTGAGAATCTGTTAAGTGATTGCTGGATCTCGGTTGATATGAATAAAGTTAAAAATACTTCCAGCCAAATGTGGTGGTGTTTTTTTTTTTACAATCCCAACACTCAGGGGGTCGAAGCAGGAAGATTGTGAGCTTAAGGCCAGCCTGAGCTGCACAGTAAGCCCTAGCCTGGGGGGGGGGGGACACCAAAATACTTCCAAATTACCTAAAATAGCACTTGAAAGGAAAAAGAACTCTCAAACTCACGAGTATCTCCTCCACAAGCTGTCACTCCATCCTGGCCAGTGAAGACCCCTCCCTTGCATTTTCCCCAGCTCTGCTGTCCCCGACAAGGCCCTGGGCCCTGGGGAAGCTGGTGTTAACGGGTGGAAAGGGGCAGGCGAGGCAAAAAGGGTCAGGAGTGGGGTCTTCATGATGAGGAGGTCGCCCCGTCTGAGCTCAGGGTAGGTGCTTTCAGATACAGTGGGAGCCAGTACAAACAGGGAAAGTCCAGAACAGATGGCAGGTGATTTATGAAAGGGCCCCATTCTGAGAAGTGCTGAACTGGTCAGGGCTGTGGAAAGTGCCTGAGGCCACAAGCTTTTAGACACTGGGCAGGCGACGTAATTATATTATGTGACGGATCAGTTGCCTAACTGTCCTCTAGGACTTCGCCGTACAGAGAGGAGGCGGGCGCCCCCGGGGCTGCCTCCTTGAGACTGGGCTCCACCCCGGGCAGGCAGGACAGAAAAGGGAGTGTGTGGAAAGTGGGGACTATGCTGCCGGGTCACTGTGGGCAGAGGGGGGCAGCCACGGGACACTGACTCCTGCAGGAGAACCGTGGGAGGTGGGTCAGGGCACAGAGGAGCCAGGCGGGCCCCCTTCCAGGAAGCACGCGGACTCGTTCCTGTGCTTCCTCTGAGCTTAGGCTTTTCTTTCAGAAAATTAACTACATCAGGGCTTGAAATTTAGTGTGCATCTTGAAGAGATTGTTTTCAGATTGATTGAAAACACGCTATCCATATAATAACTATACTAATCATTATAACCAGTTTTCATCTTTTAACAATTTTCAAAGCTTTTTCCCACTGAAACAAATTTTATGTTACTAATTAGCAATCTCTTCTCACTCTCCCTCACGAAGGGCCATAAATAATTCAAAGCAGCTTATTTTGCCAGATTTTTTTTACCCTTTAAAAATGGTTCCATCATTGTTTCCATGAGTGGCCTCCTTACGTTGTTACTGACTTTTTACATTCCTGAAGGATGTAGGTTAACTTTGTTAATAAGGACTAATATTCCACTTTACCACAATCCGTTGAGATATACATTAAGGATCAAGATATCTTTTCTAACACTACAATCTGGGTTTTGATCTTACAAGGGTCAGGGTGAAAACACAGGAGAACTTCAGGGAAGAACTTGAGAATCCAAGAACAAGAAGAAATAATGATTAGTTTTCTTACTGAAAACACGCCGAAGAAATCTGCTTTGTTATTCTAGTAAATGGCAGCGTCATATTCAAATCATTCTCCTTTTAATCGTTTGCATTTTTTAAGTTAAGGAAACAGAACCTATACAAATATTTCACAAAAACAGAAGATGAGAAGGCAAGGAAATAGAATCCCTGGCTCCTGCTAAGTGTTATTTAAATGCATTTCCCTTTTGAAAATCAGAAGTTCAACGTCAGTTTTAAGCATGAGAAAAGCAAAATGGAGCCCTCGCTTGCTCGGGGCAGGTCTGGTCAGTGCGGGAGGCGAGAGGCCCAGATGAGCCACAGGGTCACTGGACCTGCCCCGGCCGCAGCGCGTGAGTCTGGGCGGCACCTGCCTGTGGGCGGCTGCCGATGCCCACTTCTGAGCAGGCGCGGAAGAGACGTCCGGTCCTACCTGAAGTGCAGATCTTTAAAGGAGAACTGAGTTTCGATGATCCCAGTCGTCTTCACCCGAGAATGCAGAACGTCTTGCTCGTTTGGCACATACCCGGGAGCAGCTATTCTGTCTAGATCATTGAGGTAGCTGAGGAAAAAAAAAAAAAAAAAAAAAAAAATATATATATATATATATATATATATACACACATATATATGTCTGTCCATTTATCTATCATCTATCTATCTATTTATCTATCATCTATCAACATTTGTCTCTGTCTCGGAGGACTCCAGGGTTCAGCACAAGCGAACTTTTAGTTTAGAGCCCACTAATAAGGATACACCCCAGACCAGCGCTTTGCACACATTGTCACCAGAAGGGTACGCTTGGCAGCTGGGATTTCTCAGTGGGCAGAAGCACACACGTGTGTCAGACCACGCAGTGGGGCGTCTGTCCGCAGGCCAGCCCATGCGGCCTCAGCCTGCGTGTCAGGAGGCGCGTGTGCTACACGTGCCGGGACGAGCACAGCAGCGGGAAAGGGGACGTCTCCGCGCGGCCTGGGAGACCCTCACATAGAACCCAGCGCGCACATCTGGTCTGTCCCCTGACTGGAGGCCAGGCTTGCGGGGCTGGTCCCTGGACTCTTGCAGAATTCTGTGATTTGAATTTACTCACTTCAGAGGTAAACGGGGCGACTGGCTTAAAAATCAAACTCTGAAGGTTGTTGTGTTCGAAGAAGTCTCGTCTTCGGGGCAGTCTTAGCCCTTCTGAAGGCAGAACCCTCGTCTAATGAGGCTGAGTCTCAAGGCTCTGGTCCTCAACGGAGCTCGAGGCCTGTTAGCTCCCTGGAAGGAAACTGCTCGAAGCTTCTGGCTCCTTGAAACCAAGTATGTCTATAAACCAACAGCCAAGTGTTCCTTTGCTGAATTTTCCTTAAAGAATCATTGCTCTGGACTTTTGACCCTAAGCTAGTAGTCTAGCAATATGGCTGTTTCTCTAAAGAATTTTATGTATAAATCCAGCAGCATCTTAATGTCCTATAACAAATCTGACCATTACGCTGGCCCACGCGTCTGTAGCTCCTAGAAAAAAATAAAGCCTGGTGCAAGTTCACTGGGCAGAACCGAGAGGCCCCGGGTGAGCGGAGAGTCCCAGGGTGTGGGCCACAGAGGCGCTGCGCCCACCCACCATTCCTGCCCTGGAACAGTGGCCACTCTCAGGAGGTGAATTTTTCAAGAATTTAAATTAAAGAACTATTGTGCCTTCACATCTCTGATAATACCTTAAAAAATACCAAAGATTTTTTTATCATTAAGAAGCTAAATTCAAGAGTCATACAATAATCGATTCCTTCAGGATCTTCCCACTTTTAACACAAAACAAGCCAAGAATGGGATGTAGTCCAGAGAGATTTGGCCAAGCACAAAATAAATAAATGAATAAATAAATAAACATGACATCTTAGAAGCATCAAATGTATCACCATTGTTTTATTTTAATGAAGATTCTATTTTTTAAAAAAAGAATGATACATCAAAATAGAAATGTATCAGAAACTACTGGCAAAAGTTTGCTAGTATTTTAAAATTTATTTTCTTCCTCTACTCAAGGAAGCTAATCTTTGAATTTTTATTGACTTAAGTCTGTATACACTATAAACATATTATTGGTCAGTCAGTTCATGCCTGAGTAAAAAATAAATAAATATGTCTATCGAAATAGAAATTAGTGATAGGTAAATGACAACTTTGGCAAACACATTTTCATGCGATTTTATTTGTGTGTATAATGATTTCAGGCAAAGCAGAGGCCTTCCCAGACTGACGAACAAGGATTCAAAATGCTTATTTTAATAAACAAATATAAGATTTGGGTGTTTAAGACTGTGGTCCAAAGCTGAGAACCGAAAACACACACACACACACAATTTAATTTACTTAAAATTTTGGACTCTTTTCCAGTCATATAAAATCAATACAGCCTGTGTTAAACAGAAGTCCACACTAATCCCTACAGCATGTGGAATTTAACTGGCGCAGTAGATGAGCCAACTGGTAAACCCCGCAGTGCTAACCAGCTTGCCTGCCCAACCCGGGCCTCTCTGTGCAGCAGCTCAGGGGCCCCTTAGTTTGCCCAGCACAGTGTTTCTTTCCTTCTCTCTCATCGGACTCAGCTTTTACTTAGACTCAACTTGAGAAGACTCTACATTACACAACAAATAACACACTTTGACCAATATGCTGATAAATACATTAATTAAAAATACAGATCATGGTGCCGGGTGTGGTGGCTCACGCCTGTAATCCCAGCACTCGGGAGGCAAAGATAGGAGGATTGCTGAGTTCAAGGCTTCCCTGGACTACATAGTGAGCTCAGAGCCAGCCTGAACTACAAAGCAAGACCCTGTCTCAAAAAAAAAAAAAATACAGATCGTGGAGACTTTTCTCTATATAATGTATTTCAAATATAGATCCAGTATACTGACAATATAACTATTTACTTTTATAATACAAATGTAATTCAGTATTTGAGGAAAACATCTGCTCTTTATTTTTGGAAGAAAGCAAGATCCATTCAACAATTTTTCTTAGGAAGCATTTATTTGACTTGTCTATAAGGACACTTCTAAGGAAAAAAATATGTTAATATTTTAATCTTTTGGTTTATATATGAAATATTTCTGAGAACACCCCCCAAAGGTGAGAATTAGTATATTTGGTTGGGGATTTATCAAAGGATTATATTTAAGATGTTTGTACATTCACATACAAAGACAAACATATGAAACACATAGATTACAGTGTCACTCATGTGTCTATGTGCTTGCAGGTAGATGCTGGTATAAAAGTTAAGGATGACTCGCAAAAAGAACATTTTAAATCATGTTGAAAATTAAAGTAGCATCATACCTCCTTATTAGACACTCATTTTGATTAATAAGTGCATACTGGATGTTGTGGCTGTGAGAACTGTGTCATCTTTCTGCAGATTCCAAAATGATCCTACAGTGTACAACCATTTTGGAAATCATACAATTTTCTTCCAGAACTGTGTATCTCAGTCATCAGTCAGTGAGTTAAAGCATGCATTTCTAACGAAATTATTCTAAGAGTTAACTTCAGGAACATTAATGTAGCTGAAATAAATAGCCCCAAATCACATTATGTACATGGCCAATCTGGGTCAATGTTGAGTCCTGCATATACTACTCAAGTGGTCTTATCACTAAGAAAAGGCAGGCAAATGGTTTTACAATGAGTTATTTTAGATATCTAGTGATGTCTGCATGCAATTTATGTCATCTTGCTCATGTCTATTTCCCTATAAGGTCGGTCACTTTCCTTATTTGTGCCCCTGAGAGCACACTTTACAGAACTGCTCTCTCCGCTACCTGTGTTTCTGCTCAAATCACCCGGGCAGTGAGTCACTTACTAGGCTGCGGAGTCGTTGAGCTGGTACTCAGACGCCCTCTCAAAGCAGGCCTGGATCCCTGGGTCTCCCCACAGTCGCTTGATCACCTGGGCCAGCTGGGGCGTCATGACTCCGTCTTCCAGGGTGTCTGCCATGGCACAGAGCTGCTTTTGGTCTTCCTGCAGGGATGGTGTCAGGAGGGTAAAGACGTCACTGGGAATCACCTACTCTTCTGTTCTCTTTAAAACATTTCAACTCAATCAATTTTCTCATTCCTCATGCTAAGAATTCCACTGAACACATTTTCAAAATGCACGAAGAGCAATAGAACTCGAATTCCTTCAAGTTTTCCTTCTACAAAAACTGTAGCATGTTACATAGAGAAGTTAAGATACCTTGTCAGAAGGGGTGATGATTTGGGGTGCATAGCCATTTAGTCCTTAGAAGGTCAAAGAATAATGGAAGTGACCTCACTGGCATTTTGTCTTCCTTAGATAAGAGCCATATGGATTTTTTGGTTTTTTAGTACATATTTGTATTACACGATGTTTATAGTCCTTGTGGGTATCTGAAACATGCACCTAATGCATTCTCCCTTTTCTCACCTCTGCCTTCCTACCTCCCTCTCCATCCAGCCCTTGATCCTCTTCCTTTTATTTTCTTGCATATGGTTGCAATAGACGAAGCTGACACTCCCAGCGAGGAGTTGCTGCCCGTGCACAGCACCCCTCCATTCCTTTTCTCACCCCCATTCCTGTGCTTCCCTTCTCTTCCATCTCTCCATCCCCTTCCCCTCTGAGCAAGAGCTCTCTCCCTACTTCCTAACACTGGTCTTTCGTTTTGCTCTTTATACGTTGAGTTTCTCCTATAAGAGACACATGACATTTAAGCTTGTGTGTCTGATCTACCTCATTCAACACTATAGTCTCAAGGTGCATTCATCTTCCTACAAATGACTCGGGTTTATCTTTTTCATGGCATAGTAGTGTTCTACTGTGTGTAAATGCCACATTATCTACCCACTCATCTGCTGATGGATATGGAGGCTGATTCCAACATACAGGTATTGTGAATTGTGCAGCTCTTTGGGCATATATTTTTAATAAAAAAGTCAAGTAAAAAGGAGTAAAATGGGAAATAAATTCACAGTATTAAATTTATGTTAAAACTAATATATTAATCTTATTTGCCATCAAGTACTCTTTGGAATCGAATCACATAAGCAGTGGTAAACATTTAGACCCATAGAGTTTATGAACATTCCTGTAGGCACTGATTGCTGCTTTTGAAGCAAATCAGCAAGGCAGAGGATAAGATTAGGAAACAAAAAGCAAAACAAGGATTATATTAGGTCTGTTAATAGAATATTTGGAGGTTGCAAGGAAAAACATAATAGGTAAGTTTACTAAGTAAATTTAGTTTGTATGACTTCTAGTACCCTATGGTTTATTTAAACTAAAAATCAAAACTTTTTGGATAAAAACATTTTATTTTTTTCAAGGACAAAATATTTGTGCCTCCAGGTGGTTAAACTAATTGCGATAACGCTTGGCCCACTGGGGTCCCCGAGCTGGATCCTTGTTCGCAGGCCGCAAAGGCCAACCCTGGCGCGTGCTGTGCAGTCAGGGCTGCGACGGGAGCGCGCAGACTCAGTAAGGAGCTCGCGTTCCCCACGTAACTCAGCTCGTGGCCCGAAACTGAAGATCGGTTCATTTCACCATTTTATCAAAACTCTGCTTTTGGCATCAAAGGATGTATACACATCTGTCTTTGTTGATGACTTTGGTAAAACAAAATCCCTTATTTCGATTTTGTTAAAAATCAGTGTCTCAAAGGATGACTGGGCCAGTGGTGAAATCACCGAAGCAAGCCTCGCTGCCCTGCTCTGCATCTACTCGGGACCGTGTCCAGACCCGCCTTCCTCCGTAGGCAGACGGAGGCGAGGGCTGCACGTCCAGCGACTCCGGATCCCTCGCCGCCAGCAGCACCCGGGCCCGTCTGCTACTCCAAGTGTCGTTCAGGACAAAGTAGCCTCTCTCTGTCTGTGTCTCTCTGTCTCTCTATCTCTGTCTCTGTCTCTCTCAGTTTTATTCCCTCAAGAGAAACCGCGCGCCTTATCAGCACACCGTCAAAGCCCACTCTGTCATCTTCCTTCCTCTGAAATCGTCCCGCTTTGGTAGAAGCGCGCCTCGCTGGTGCAGCCCTCGTGGCCGGGGTTTCCCTGTCAGTGTCTGCAGGGCACCGAGACCTCCCCACGCCCTGGCGTCTTCTCCTTTGGGAAAGCCACCCTGTCAGCTTGGGTTCTGTCTTCCTGGACCTCTTCCTTTTGAGAAGTACTAAATCCGTGGGTGGAAATGGGCATTTGCCATTTGGGGTTCTTTATAAACCGTAAGTAACTCTGCGGAACATAGTTCATTTCAGTCTTTGATGGTCTCGTGCGCTTCCTGAACGGCTGATGTACTGAGGGGATTCACGACTCTGCTCTTAAGGGCCTGGGTCTATCATCCCTCAGAATTTGTAAAGTCTGCCACACTGAGATCTCCAGCTATCGTGAAGAGTTATCCTCCGAGTGACATCCAAACTGCGGTCTAAACTATGGACTGTTTAGCTCCTGTAATTAATGACTCTAGCAATTTCCCACTAAACTCAAAATAAAAGCCGAATCATTCCCAAAGACCCCCAAGCCCTGCAGTCTGAGCCTCATCTGTCCTCCCAGCCGCGTTCTCTAGCCGCCTGTCTCCTCCGGCCTCAAGAACTGTGCGCGCCTCGCTCCCCTTGGGCTCCCGGCCGGTCCCGCGTCTGCGGGCTGCTCCTTCCTCCCGCCCGGGACAGCGCTCCGCGGCGGCCTTTCCCGGCAACCTGCTCCAACCTCGCGTTCTAACCGTGAAGCACACGGAGCTGTTGGTAGCCTTCGTGTCCATATCATCGCTAAGAATCATAACGAATGAGTCAGAGTAGTGAGTGTGCTCATTAACACACAGTCCGTGCTCTAGGAACTCGGTCAGGAATTTCCAAAAGCGTGCCCACTGTTTTAAAGTGTCGCTGAGTCCCTAGGTGGTGTGTTTCCGTTTGTCTTTCCTGACGACACACTTGGGGAAACTCGGGAGCGCAGAGGTCTGGGCTCGGCCCGTTCACTCAGGATTATGGGGATCTGGACCAGGACTGCACAGAAAATGAAACACGCTCTTCTCTGCTGGCCACCTGGGGCTTCCTTGTCCACACTCGCCTCCTCTCATGGACTCAGGACCTCACAAAGTTCATTCTGAACCCTAGAGATAGGTTTCCAAGGATCATAGAGACAATTTAAAGGAAGGAAGACATGACAGTAATTTTTTGAGAAATGACAGGTTTTTGAGAAAGGCCAACGTTTTGTTGCTACTATATTTTGGTTCTGAGTACTGTGCTGGGTGCAAATTTCCAAACTGCTCTTGCACATATGCACCCCAAACTTCTTCCATCATGGAATTTTAAAAACAAACTTCTTAGGGAATTGGTGGTCGGTGGCCAGTGCTGTCAGATGACTATGTTAAAATGCTCATGGGACAGCTCAGGTATGTAAGGTGTCAGCATCTTCACTATGCCTTTATGGTGGTCCAGGGTATGTTCTAGATGATCTGAAATAGAATGCAATCATACTCAGAAAGGATAAGCAGCAGCTGGCTAAACAAAGCCCGGGAGGGTGGCTGGTGCCACGCAGCCCTGGGGGTGGCGAGCCAAGACCCTGTGGGCTCCAGGCCGCCTGGACCGCGAAGGGCGTTTGGGGGCAGCCTGAGCTCTCCAGCAAGTCCCTGTCTCAAAAGACCAAAACCAAAAATCTAATTTGCTCTGTCTTTATTATTCCCCCTTTCCTGTTTCTTGAGCTTTTCCCTTGTCACAGGTTTGTGTCACCCGCTTATCAAACGCTGAGCCCAAACATGAACAGGCCCCTGTAGCTCCTTCCTCTCCACCGCAGACCCCCCCCCCGTGCCCATCAGCCTAGAGACACCCCCAGAGAGCCCTTCCTCCACAGTCTGCCCCCCCGTGGGCTCTGGGCCTGCAGGTCCTGGGGGCTCAGCTTGTGACCTCCCACAGGCTGCTTTCAACATTCTCTGTCTTTGATCGCTCAAGACTTTTCAACCTGCTAACTTCTTCTGGGAGCGTGCCGTGGGAAGTCGGTGATTCCAGATCCCCTGAGACCCCTTTAAGTGTCCCGTCCTTTCTCTGGAGTTTTCTGTGCCCCTCAAATGACTAGCAAACTTTGGGGTTTTGGGTTCTTCTTTCTCGACAACATCACTCCTTGGGCTCTGTTCTCCCACCTGCTCTTCCCATCCTAAGCACTTGACTGTCCGCTCTGAAGCCTCCAGTCCCACAGTGGGCATCGTGTGCCAGGGCCACTGCTGCCGGCTGGCGCCCAGACCACGCTCTCAGTTGCATCGGCCCCTGTGAGTCCGGCACACGTCTGCTCACTTGCTTGGCAAGTACTAAGAAATGGTTTCATATGTTTGCATGTCAATATTTTAAAGTAAGTGGATGTATACCATAATGCGAAATAGTTTAATATAAAAGAGAAGCATAACAGTCTTTCAATAAATAATCTTATAAACAAAACTATGATTAATTGAGTATACTCAATATATGAATATTTTATTCCCCTACTTTTGAATACTTTCTAAAACTTTAAGGTTGTAAAATGAGCATTTCTCTGCTGCCATATAGTCTTCAATTAACACTGAAAATTAATGATACTATGGTGTGAGGAAAATCATTTGAGTTTCCATGAAATGCACATAAGCTAAGAGATGTAGAGATACAGCAGGTTACAGTAAATCCTTCAAACTTAGCAATCATAAGCAATGAATTTCCTTAGCCCAGCATAGTATTTCATATTAGGATTTAACCTTAAGAAAATAGTTTAAATCAAATAACATTATAATGCGCAATGATAAACAGGAAAATACGAAATCTTAAAATGAACACTGTGAATACCAGCAAAATTGCCATTTCACGTCTGTCAGTTTTTGATACTGATCAGAAATACAAATGTTACTTCTGACAATAAATGCTCAAATCCCCGGAAGCAACGGAGCTCCGCTCATGACTTCCGTACTTACCGCACTTCCGGGGTTTCCGTACTCAATCCCCAGCGTGACCATGGCTCTCACAATGGCCAGGATGGACTGCAGGGTGTTGCTGTAGACCACTGCCCTGAACTCCAAGCACTCTTGCTCACTGTACCCGTTCTTGTGGATGATCCTGTGGAGCAAAATGAATGGCTCCTGCAGGCCGGACCTTGAGTGGTCACAGGGGAGCTCATCAGCAACAAATGACTAAAAGCGCACTGCACTATGTCATAATTAAAAAGAGAGCACATGTATATGGGGGCGGGGGGGTGGGGTGGGCAGGGATATGGGTTAAAAATGCGAATTAACTTGTGTCATGTACTGGTACAAATTCCCCAATGTGGAATGTGATTGTGAGCTGTATATAAAATGTACCAATAAAGAATTCAATTAAAAATAAAGCAAATAAAAAAACAGAAATCTCAAACCTAAGTACTTGTGAAGTCAGAACAATTTTATGCTTTTCTACTTTTGTTATCTTTGTCCTGTAATACAACTCTTTCTATTTTAGAGAGGAGTTACTCACACTAGAAATGAAGAAGATTTAGGATTTGTTCTAGATTAAACCCTTTCCGCAAGTGAGTAAATCATGAATATCTCACTTAGTACGTGTGTCCCTCCCACAAAGGAAATTGACCGGTTTCTAGGACAAAGGTGCACGCAGAGGTCTGAGGGTGGTGGTGTGTTTACACGCGACCTGGACGGGAAATGTAGTCATTTAGTGGCTTCTGTGTCTTTTCCTATTGCTCAGGACAAGCTGGAAAATAGGGGCGCCTGTGTTCTATTTACAGCACAAAGCAGAGGCCTTTCTTCCCGGCCGGGTATCGCCCTCGGCCACACCCTTGTCCCCGTCCTGTGCCTGTGTACGTGCCACGTCCTCAGGGCCACAGCCCTGCACTTCGCTTGGCCGAGTGCCTCTCTTCCTTCCACTCGCGAAGTCGTGGGCAAAGGCTCTACTGATGGCTTGGGCCCAAAATAGCTTCGCCTGTGGCAGCTCGAGTCCTCAATCCCTGGGTCCTAACGACGCTACTTTTGCCTTCCCGTCGGTTTTACATTTGGGTTCCTTTCTGTTACCGTTTTTCGTTTGCTTTTGTGGTACTGGGGAGTGATCATTCTGAATATTAACTTAAACTTCGTATATGCATTTTCATCTTGGGTATGTTTAAATTATGTTATTTTCATGACTTTTTCATATTTTAAAATATTCTTGAAATTTCTCAGAAGTGTATTCAGAATATTGGTTGTTAAAATTTCTCAAAAAGGGGCCAGAGGGTTAGCTCAGTGGTTCCAGCGCCTGCCTCGCAAGTGCAACGACCTGAGTTCGATCCCCGGTAACCACATAGAATCTGGGTGTGGAGACACGCCCACCAGCAATCAACACCGCATACCACAATGCGGGACGTGGTGGCTCATGCCTGTCATCCCAGCACTCGGGAGGCAGAGGCAGGAGGATTGCTGAGTTCGCGGCGGCTTGCCTGGGCTACACAGTGAGCTCAGGGCCAGCCTGAACTACAAAGCGAGACCCTGTCTCAAAAAAAAAAAGCTATTTAGCTCAAAAATGGGAAGATGAGGTAGACGAAGCACACTTAATTGCGAGGGCATCCCGGGAGAGAAGGGCCAGCAGGTACTGCTCGGGGTCATGAAGGAAGAGAAGCGAGCCCACTCTAGGGTGGCCTGGGGAGCCAGGTGACCAGGACCCGGGGACAGGGTGCGGGAGGCTCGTGTCCAGACAGGGGAAGGGCAGACATGGCGCTGCAGGGGAGTGACGGGGAGGTGGGGCCGGGGCTGCGGCCCTGGTTCACGTGCAGCTTACGGGAAGTTCTGGCAGGGAAGGAAAGCAGCGGTGCCCTCCAGACGGCTTGACCACTGAGTGGCGTCACCATGCTTCGACGTATGGAAGAGCTAAATGCTCTCACAGTAACCTAAACGCAGGCCCCGGAGTGAGTCTTCTTCTTCCTCTCTTATCACAAGGATTGTCCTTTAGAAAACGCTAACAGTGACACCTATGAGGTCTCACAGTTCACCTCGTATCCATCCCCATCTTATTAGACATTATGTTTTTTCATTTATAGAAGATGCATGTTCAGTATTCACTTAGCAAGAAATTCAGGGCTAGTTATTTGACTATAAAGAAAATACTAGGAAAGAGAAAAGCAAAAACTATATTGAACAGTGATAATTCTGAATATGCATCTCATTTTCGTATAGGCAAAATGGCAACACGGTTAAAATACTATTTTTGTAGTCCTCCTTAACAGAAACGTTATTAGCAGTTAAATATGCAGATCAGTGCCAGTGTTGCCCATGTCCTGTGTGCAGAGGGTGCCGGGAACAGGCCAAGTCCCTGCTTCCTCCGCAGCCTGGTGTGCAAGGGATTCCCGCTGGGAAGGTGCCCGAGAAGATGAGGGAGAAAGAAGGAAGGAAAGAAGGAGGGAGGGAAGAGGAGGGGCAGGACGACAGGTCTGCCTAAAAGCTAGGGACAATGCAAACAGTGGAGCAAACGGCAGCATGGATGTTTTCCTAAAAAATATTTTAGGTCTTTGGTAAATTAAAATATTTAAAATTATGAATATTAGCTGATCAGAAGTCGTGAGGAACTACCTTTGTGCTATGGCAAGGACGTTTGAAGGTGCCCCTGAGGCTGAAAACATGAAGCCCATCATCTGATTAATCAAAATTGTCTTATCTTTACAATTTATCGACTTTGAAGTGATGTCTTGATTCACTTAAGAATCTCTGAACCATTAATGTAAGTTATTGAAAAAATATTCCAAAGTGCTTCTGAGAGCATTAAAAGACTATTGTTATAGAGAGACAGATGAGAGATAGATAAGATGAAAGAAAGAAAGAAAGAAAGAAAGAAAGAACGAAAGAGAGAGAGAGAGAAAGAAAGATGGAAAGATAGATAGACAGACAAACAAACAGGTAGACAGAGGACTTGCAATTACTTGCTGGGGCAAATAAATCTTCCATCAAGTCCCACGTTCGTCCCTCCCATCGAGAATGCAGAGCGCCTGCTCCGCCCCCTTTCCTGTGCTCTGCTGCTTCCGTCCTGCTGAGATTTCACGTGAGAAGAGTGCCTCTCCCTTCACGAATGAGCTACGAGTGGCTACTCCTAGACCCCAGTCTCTGTGTCACAGAATCCAGTTATGTGTTTGGCCTATGCTGTGCATTCAAAGTTTGGAGACAAGCATCTTCTTTCCTCAAAAACACAAACAGCTCGTCGACTGACACATGCACAGCCAAGGCCAAAATACTGAAGCAGTTCTAGAACATTTCCAAAAGAATTTAAGTAAAACACTGCTGCTTTTAGTATTTATCATCTTGAGAGGCAATATTTGAAGGACAGACAGAAACTACAGTCTTATTTGTTTTTCTTTCTGATACAGGAAAGACTCTGGCTGCCAACTCTGATACCTGTGTCACTGCCCGTGATTCACAAGACTACCTGCCCCTTGGCATTTCCCAGAGAACTCATTTTAAGGATAGTCAAATACATGGCCAGACCTCACACGTGAAACGTGTGAAATAGTTCAGCACCTACTTCATTTGCTTAACGATGGTGCTTTTTCCAGATTCACCTGCTCCTGTAATGAAAAGAAGAGAGTGTTATCAAGTGATTCACCAAATTTGAACAAATATTTAAACCTATCACTTTCTCCTTTATGAATGATCACCGCACACCTCTCCCAGTGTAGGTTGCAAAGCAAAAAGTGCGTACTGTCAAAAAGATGTTATTGTATTCGCGAGTGACTTATGTATCTAATTCTCTCCTGGTTTTGCAACCTGAGGAAATAGTCCCCAGCGTTCATAGCCTCTGGGTCAGCCACATCCGCCAGGAGGTCTCCTCACATATCCTATTTGAATCAGTGACAGGAGAAGAAATATCTGGGTGAAAAGCTCTCATTGTAAGACCTTTTCAGAGCCGGCTCCGTGCCCTTCTCCCCGCAGCCTATTCGCCTTGTTACACAGGTGAATTCTTTTCTGTGTAAAAGGCAGGAGGTTGCTAATGAAAACCTTAGGGAGCTTTAGAGGGGTGACAGGTGTGGGAGTGTCTCGGGGTGTCCTGCACGTCTGGGTGTGGGGTGAGAGAGCGCAGAGGTAGGGGTGAGGAGACAGAGGGACCAGTTCAAGGAACTCCTTAGCTTTTATCAAGAACATTTACTTTATATTTAAGGGAATGCATCATTTCTATATATAGATATGATATATTATATAATATTAATATTGTATATTGTATATGATAACATATATGTTATGAATAGAAATGTAATATATAACATACATATACATATACAATATAAATCTCAGTTTTAATATCCAGATCACTCTGCAAACATCATGGAGAAAAATGCATAATGCACATGATTTTAAGGAGTGAAAGGTGCGTCCTTAATGAGAAACAAGTGGATAATTCAGGCTGCATCTCAGGGCCTCTTGAAGAAGTTTCCTCTGTCTCCTTTACACTAAGTAGTATCTGTCTGGGAAATGAAAACCAGGCAGTTCTAAATGGAATATGCTACCTGAGTTTGAGGTCTGTCTCCTTGCCTTTGTGGCCAGTATGTGTGTGTGGTTTTGTATATACAAGATCTTCAGTAGGTCCTTTAACCGTTTAATTTTCTCATCTACAAAAGGGAGCACTTACCTCATAAGAACCTTGGGGGATTCTCATACCACAGTAAGCAAAGAATTGTTTTGCAAAGTAGTGTAAGACATAAAGTAATGGCGTCTGGAAATCCAGGGGACCAGAAACTTTACAGTCCCCCAGCTTTCAGAGCTGTACTACAGACGTATTGAGCACGTGACTTTATAAAAGAACATTGACTCAGATCACAGTAAACCTAAGGTGAATTTGAAATTATTCATAAACCTAGATATGAAATCTAAAATTATACAAGTTTTAGTACAAAAAGTATTATACAAGTTTTAGAGGAAATCATGCATGAAAAAATCTCTACACCTTTGAACTAGGTAAAAAGTAGATAAAATACAAATAAAGAAGAGTAAAAATATTGACAAATTGGACTCAAATTTAACAGAGACAAAGGACAAGCCACTGTTTCGACGGTAATATTTACAATATGTATATCAGGAATAGGGTAGTAGTCTATGGGGCTCACAGTACATTATATGGGGCTCAGAAGATTTACTGAAGTGCGTTTTAAATGACAGGTGTGGATCTGAAAAGATCCTAAGTGTAACTAACTCTGTAGAATGACAATGAGGAGATTCTATGCAAGTTTTTATCTACTGTGGTTCACAAGCTGTTTGTCCTCCTGAAAACTTGTTGAGACATAATTGCCATGGGTGAATACGAAGAAAACGTAACAAAACTTTAAAGAGTTGGCTAAGGTTCTGCTTTATGAATGATTTAATGCCTTTATGCAATTAACAAGTTAATAAGCTAATCGATTACATCGAGAGTCAGTTTGCTCCTTCCCTGTCTCTCACTATGCTTTGCCCGGTACACCCTCAGACATCACCGCAGGAGTCTCCTTGTCCTGTCCAGCAGCTGAAATGAACCGTTTTTCTTTATAACTTTCCCAATTTTGGCATTGTGGCATTAGCAACAGAAAACAGACTGAGACACTTATCCATGAATCTACTCTCATTACCACAGGCAGGGAGCTTTATAGACAAAGTTGACAAATGTAATAACCGACTAAAATAATGAGCTGAGAATTCTTTAGATAATTTACTTAACAAAATCAAATCCAAGTGGATAGACTCAGTTTAACCCTATCATTTAATAGAGATTGCTATGCCCAAGAACAGAGAGCCCATGAAGAATACAAAACCATGTCCAGACATCTCCTCGGGCACCTGGAGATGACAGCTGAGCATGTTACTTGACAGGGGAGTAGCTGTGGGGATGAACTTCGCATGGCATTCTGGTCTGCTGACTGTGGACAACGAGCCATCTTGCTGTGGGATGGGATCCACTGTTGGGGAAGTTAGGCAGTAACTATAAGAAACTGTAGCATCGGGCTGGGGATTTAGCTCAAGAGGTACTGTGCCTACCTTGGAAGCACAAGTACCCGAGTTCAATCCCTGGTACCACCAAAAAAAAAAAAAAAAAGAAACTGTAGCATCAGCCTAGACACGGGACAGTTTTGTGGAATATCACTGCTTCAAATACATTGCAAATGCATTTATTTTTACTGACTTGAAAATGAAAAGGTGAAATGTGTGGGAAGAAATTCTACAGACTCACCAGACATACCAATACCAACCCTGATCAGGGTACAAATACTGGGAAAAATTGCTGGGGAGAAAAGATGGGACTGAAGACATGGTATTTCCTTTCTGAATATCAATTAAATTTCCTTCAGTGGTACTTTATTTTTGGCGATTTTGATGAAGTAAAAATTATATAGGACATGAAATATCTACTTTGATATTGAAAAGTTTTCTAATTTTTTTCTTTTGCATCGATTTTTTAAAATTAGTGCATGTTTATGGAACATAATGATTACTCTCACTGTATAGAGTTGGTACATGAGCATAACACATCTTAATTATTTTATGATTTCTTCCCCCACTCCTGTCCCTCCCTCCCTTCCCTTTTGCAAAAGTTCTGTCTCCCTGTCTCCTGTCTAGACTCTGGTGTGGGGCAGGGCTTGACCCTCTGTGTCTGCCTACATCATGGGAGGCCTGGATGATGCCTGGAGCTATATGAGTGATATATATAATGCTCAAATACTGTGCCAATTAATAATCATAGTTGATCACATAAAAAACACAATCCCAAGTAGACCCATGTAGACATGACAAATTTCTCTTATAGGCTAGTCAAAATTTATCAGGAATTTTAGGAAAACGTAATGTGTAGACCACCTGAAAGCTAAGAACACTCAGAATGGTCTTGTACTCATTGACTATCTGAGCACCTCCCCACTACCCCATGTTCTGCCACTTTTGAATTATGGTATTTACAGTACCCATTATAATGGAAATGCAATACAAATAATTAGTACATGGTATTATTTAGTGATCAGTGACAAAAACAAAGCCTAAATGCCAGACTTGGTGGCACGAGCCTACAATCCCAGCACTTGGGAGGCAGAGACAGGAAGATTGCTGAGTTCAAGGCTTCCCTGGGCTACACGGTGAACTCAGAGCCAGCCTGAACTACAAAGTGAGACCCTGTCTCAAAAAAATAAACAAACAAACAAAAACGAAGCCTATACATTTTCAGGAGAGATGCAAGTTTTTAAAGTATTTTCAGTCCTTTGGTTGAATCCAAATGTGGAACACATGATTGCTGAGAGTCAGTTTGTAATCATACGATGACACTGAGGTAGAAATGTCCATTGTTATCTCTCAACCTGGAAAATATGTAATTATTCACCAATTCTTACAACTTAGCTGGTAATTCATGAGAGGTCTGAAGTAAGTAAAATCATCAGTCATCTCTAAAATAGCCAATGCATTTTATTGGACTTATAGATTAAGAATCAGTATTTTCCCTAGAAGTCTTTTTAAAAGTGTGTAGACCATTGCTGTTTCCAGAAAAACTGGAGTGTTCAGCATGAATCCCCAGTGTGGTCAGCTACCATATCAGCTTGAAAATCCAAAAGAAAAGCCAGTCTGTCCAAACCTCTTTTACTAGTTGAGGCTCCACTGTGCAGTGACTCAGAAATGAGCCCAGCAGTCCTGCCCCAGGGGGCTGAGGTCTTAGCTCACAGCCGCCTTCCATGCCTGCAGGATTATGTCACGTTCCGCAGCCAAGTATAGGGCTCACGGCAGCTCGCGGCACATGGAGAGGCGTACAGAAATAGCTGCTTCCTTCTGAGCCCTGGTTCTTTTCTAGGTCAAAGGTACCGAGGGATTCTAGCAAGATATGCGCTTGCGTTTGGAAGATGTTTCACAGAACCAAATAGAGTTTCACTTAATTCACACTTTTATAGTCACAACTTATTCTATTAATAGAAAGAATTAGAGATACTGTTCCAGTTTTTTCACTCATAAAGGGCTAAAACAATATTAAAGCTCAGCAACCTTCAAACCTGTGACTGAGTTTCTACTAAACATGAGGCCTGATTATGCATTCCGTTCAACTTGTTAAAACAGGCGATAGCCGTTTAGGACAAAGGACTGTGAGGCACAAACTGGCTCTGACACACTTTCTGTGCCTGGCTAGTGAGTCCGTAGAGATTCTAATAATCACCCCCCATCCTAGGGCTCCCTCAACTCCCCTGCTAATGCGCTGTCAAATTACTTTTCTTTTCTTTTTTTTTTTTTAACTGGTGTTTTTGAGACAGAGTCTTTCTAGGTATTTCAGGCTGGCCTGGAACCCAAGGCCATCCTCCTGTTTCAATTTTCTGAGAGCTGGGATGACAGGCATGCTTCACCATGCCTGGCTTCGTATTGGGTTCTTTTTAGATATGAATCGACAATGTCAATACTCAAAGGGTTCTGGCACTTATTTATAAAGCATTTAGAGTGTGCTTATTTTACATTAACATGAAACCTGTACAATATAATACATGAGTATTATAGTGTCTGTTCATCCACCCTTGGGTTGACAGTTAGCACAAAGAACTTTTAAAGTAGGTTTTCTTGACAGAAATTCACTTTTTTCTACTCAGTAGTTGTCCTCGTCTGTCTTCTGTGAGCCAGAGCCAGCCCTGAGAATGGTGTGCGCTCGGGGCCAGAAAGCAGAACAGGCAAGCCGGTGTGTCCAGAGTGAGCAAGTTCAGGCTTGTACTTTTCTCTGGCTTTGCCTAAAGGTCTTAATCTGATTTGATCTTGATGAAAGTCAGTTTCATCTTTTTAGAGTTGAGCTATTAAAATCCACACTTTAGGGTTTGGGGGGACAAACTGCTGATAAAACTGACCTAGAACAGAGTTACATACAGTGAGCTGTCAGCCTTTGTGTTCCCCGCGTTCCTCTGTCCTCACGTGTTGCCTAGACTGGCCTGGAGTCTGAGACCCTCGTGCCTCGGCCTCCCAGTGGCTGGAAGCCAGACACAGTCGTGGGGCCAGCTGTGGACACCCGTCTGTTCACAGACCTCTTCAGGACAGCGGTCTCCCCTTCTTGAATCCTCCCCGTGGAACATGAGGTTTAGACCCCTGTTCTCGTCTACACACTCCACGTGAGAGCTCACATTTTCCTAAATCCCAGGATGGAAGATTGTGCTGTGGGTGAGGTGCGTACAAACGCTGGCCTGTTTCTGTGCAGGAGGACAGGGCCACACCCTCCATCCACCTCACTCGGTGCTGCGTTTATAACAGACATTTGTTGTAATCCAGGCCATGATAGTTTTCCTCCCACATTCAGTGGGTTTAAAAATTATCAGAAAAGGTCGGAGAAAATAAACATCAGGCTATTTATATTCTGGCCAAAGATAATGCATAAGTATTCTCCTGGTTGTGAATGTTTAGCTTTGGACTGCCTGGCACTGCGCCTTCCAGCTAAATCTCATTTGAGTTTGAAATCCAGAATGGATCCACTTTCACCCAAATCCCCGCAAGAGTGTTGAAGAGATAAAGGCCAGGGCCAGGAAGCCGGGATCCCCAGAGCCCAGTCCGGTCTGTGGACAGGAAGCCCATTAATCACCCGATTCTCGCTCACTCTCTGTAACTAACAATGCTCAGTGCTGGCTGTGAGGTCTGTTTACTGTAAGTTTCTGCGCATGCTGTTTACCTGGCCGTGGACTGACGCACCGACTGTGCAATTGTCCTCAGGTTTCGCCCTCCGGGCACCAGACCCGAGTCTTGAGCTGAACGCCTCGGACCTGACCGCCGTAAACCACAGTCCTTTCCCCTCCTCTCAGGTTCACATTGGCCCTGCACGCCCCATGCTATGAAGTAAATAATGACTCTGTCCCACTCAGTCCACACACAGTCAGCCAGCAGTTTCTGCTGTGTGTGTCCCTGAATGTCCCTCAACTCTTCCTTCCAAGCTTGTCATTTTTGCCTGAATTAAAAATTGCTTCATGTACTTCAATAATATTAACAGCTTCCTCGTGGGCCTCCCCCCCCTGCAGTCCTCCTTGTAAGATCTTTGTCCCATAGTACAAGAGGAGCAGTGCTTGACAACAATCCACTCAAAATCATTTCATGTCCTATCGACCTCGGGTGGAAAATGAACTCTTCACGCGCTGCCCTGCAGTCTTTGAGTCTTTGACCATGAAATGCAGGTGACCTTGGACATGGGTGACCGTCTCGCGGGGCTACTTAGGTTCTGCTTCGAGTTCTCCTGTCTGTCATCTGTGTGTCCCTGGGCTTCATAGAACGCGGGGTGCAGCTAGGAATCTAGTACTGACAGAGACTCAAATAGAAAGCTGACCTCTGACGTGAAATAACTTTCTACTTTAGGAAATCAAAGTAGCTCTTTCTTGTTATCTGTGTCATGAAAACAATGTCTGTTTCATAGAATTTCCACACAGTAAGAAAAACAGCGGTAAAAAGAAAAACATGAGTGCTTTTCCGTCAGCACTGGAGGTCAAAGCTAACTGTGCTAACGTTGCTTAGAGACGATGGGCAGGAGACGCTACAAAGGGAGCAAGAGAGGCCGAATACTAAGCGGTATTGTAGGCAAGAGTCCAACAGAACGAGATCGAGCTACGCTTGGGCAGCAAGTAAACGTGGGAAGGAACTTTGGCCACCTCCCAGGAACCATCGTACCAGTAAGAGACCTCAGAATCACGCAAATGGGGTTGAAGAAATGAAGCAGGAGAAAATACCCTGTGGTTATGTCAGCTAAGCCCCGTATGGCAGCCTCATCAGTGAGCACCTGTAATAAACCAGGAAGGTGCCGGCCCGATCCAGCGAGGGAGCCTCTGACGAAAGGGGAGAAGAAGCTCTGACAAGGGAAAGAACGGAGTGAGGTGCTGAATGACAAAGCATCGTAGAACTGGAAGAAGCAACGAGGAAGAGAGGCAGCTACGGAGCCGCGAGTTTCCTGTCAGCTGCCGACGGGACTCGGCGAGGTGCACGTGACAGCGGAGCAGAGGACACACAGTTCAGGGTGCCAGCACCTCAAGAAAATGTGGGAGGAAAACATGGCAGCGGTGGGCAGAGACGGCCTTGAGAAGTATTCTGTGTAAAAGCATTTCTAAAGGTCACTCCGCAAGGTGAGTTCAAGGATGACCTAAATCAAAGAAACAGAATCTCAAGCCACAGGGAAGTGACACTGTCACTGCTGAGACGAAGACCTCAGTAGAGAATTTGGAGACGACAAAGGGCAGCATAATTCATGGAGCAAAACTCCTAGGATATGCCAGGCGATAAAACTTACGGCACAAATGCTAAAATTTACCTTCATGCTCATTGAAACAGGAGACACAGGAGGAGCAGCGGCTTTTGGAACTCCTCAGCCATCACTGTTTTGTTAGACATGAGGGGTCATCAGGGGCAGATGAAGGAAGCGCTACGGGGAACGTGCCCTTTGGAGCATTTCAGCAGAAAACTGGGAACGGTTGGCCCCACTGACATTATCAACACGCAGTCTGTCCGCCGGGAAGGTGGTGATGAGACATGACTCTTCTACAATACCCGGGAATAAAGGAATTAGAAGCCTGCAGAGGGCGAGGGCTAGATCCCAGCCGAGGACTGAAGGGATGTCACTCTGGGGTCCAGCCGGGATTGTGTTGGGGTGAGAGTGAGCGAGCGGCTTTGTTGGGCTGTCCGGGATCAAGGGTTCGCCGGCCCAGGGAGGTAATGGGAGGCTCCACCTCGTAGAGGGAGCATAGCTGAGGCTTCCGAGCCTGGCTGAAGGGAAGTCTGCAAAACAGCTAATTTAGTGAACTGGGGAAAGATGACAAAGAGAATAGAATATGAAATACTGGTTAGAGGTTGAAGTGCATAGATATCTTAAGGAACGAACCATTCCAAGTAGTAAGGTTATTTTACTGATCCTAAAATACTGAACTGGTAGCAATTAAAACAATGACTTTTGTTTGATTTGTACAAGGCTCTAATAAATAGCATGGCTATTTTCCTAGCTTTAGGAGCTCAGACTCGATTTTACCTTGAGTCCTACCTCTTTAGGTCCAAGACTTACACTGATGCATTGTCCCAGTATGTGGAGGGAAATTAAAGTAGGACACAGCTTTTGAACAGGAGGCTGATATCCTAAATGGAGGGGTGCTGTATTTTATATAAAACATATCTTAGAATTTTTAGAGTCAGACATCTTACCACGCTTCCTCCTTTCTAATGCTGTGGGAAGCAAATCATGTTGGTTAATGATTGCTCACATTGCTTATGTAAATAATGTTACAGGTACAGTGTTGGTCTCACATCCTATAATTCAGACTTGAGAGAAAAGAGGAGAACACAAAATGGTCTCACCAAAGAGATCCAGCTAGAATGTATTTAATAAAGTCATTTTCAGCAACACAGGACTCTTCGATCTCATTGACAAATTTCACCCATCCGCTAGTAACATATACCTAGAAAACTACCCGCACAGCCTGTGTGAGTAAATTGTGAGTCTGTGGTGACTGAGGGCTGGGGCCCGGCTCAGTGTGGGGTCCCTGCCACAAATACTCATGCCCAAGGTTCGATCCCTACCGCTGCAAAAATAAAACAAATAAAATGCAGCAATCAACTGAAATAAGTTAATCTGAAAAAAAAAACCTCTAAATATCACACAAAACGTTTCTCTAATTGCTTTTGCCTGTAGGAAAAAAGGCACATGTCGAAAGCTAGCGGAGGCGGCCAGCCGCCCTGCAGTCTGAGCAGGCACAGTACTGTCTTGCAGGCTTCGGCCTCTGCTGCTCCGAGGCTGAGCACTGGCCGCAGCCGCTGCCCCTGGTGCAAAACGTGGCTCCGAAAGTGAATCTCTCCAGCTCTCCGAAGAAGAGCTTTAAACACCTGAAAGCATTAAGAATGTCCATGCATCTGTGAAATCTGACATCTTCAGAAGCGCAAAATGAGTCATTTTATCCTATATTAAAGAAAAACATGTAGAAAGAAAGACACAGTGATTCTAATTTGGATCAATACAAGAAACTAGAAACATCCCCGGAGCCCGTCTCATGCGTTGCCCACAGGATTCTTCTTTCTCCCTTGCTGATCACAAGGGGTCATTGGTTTATGCAGGGACTTAGTCCTGGGAGTCTATCTGTCAGATCCCGTCCATTGACTGGACGTTTCAAAACAGAATGTTTTACACCTGACGATTTCAGTCTTTCTCCCATTCATATATGGAGATACCTTTGAAAATAAAAATCAAGCCTTACTTAAAAATATGAAATGAAACTACCTTTGATTTTACTTAAATCTACATTCATTCTCCCTGTTTTTAGTTATATATGAAAGGAACACAAAGTTTTATTTTGCCAATTGTCTTATAACATATTTTATTAGCATCAAAATCATAATTCTTCCCTTATAATACTGAAAGTGCCTCATGTGTACATCTGTTGAGTAAGTGGGACTACTTAGAAAAATTTCAAAGTATTAATTAGCCAGAATAAGTATAAACACATTTAAAGTAGACTGTGCCTGGATTATGCTTCAAAAAGCCGGAGGACTGGAATCGTATTTTAGATTAGATCCCAGTGATTAGAAAGTCATAATGCGATGGTTAAGAGAAAACACACAGAAAACTTAATAAGATATTTTAGAACTAACAGGAAAGAACATCGCGGGTGAGTTTCTGGGAATCTGGGCTGAAAGCTCATGGCAGTGTCTTCACTGAGACCTGCAGAAGAGCGGGGCGCTCGGCGGGGAGCAGAGCAGAGAGCACAGCTCGTGTCCCCCTCATCCTCACCGGTGCGCCCTGAGTCTCACCTGCTCATACACAGGTAAAAGAAAGGAACAAGGAGAGATAAATAAATTTGTTGAGATTTGACGTAATGAATGTAAAGGGAGGAGACAAATAAGATGGAAATGTGATGGCTATTGATTCCGCCTTAAATATCAAGGATCTCCCTTCAGCAGAATTATAATTTAATCAAACATGTATCAATAAAACTTAAAAGGCAGCCTTTTCTCTTATTAAAATATTTTCTTTCTAGGGTATCTTTACTAAGTTGGGTTTTGTTTGTTTGTTTATTTTGCTTTTTGTTTTTTTGGGATTTTTGCCTTGCTTTTTAAGCCCATGGCAGCGTGATGCTGAGCACAGACGCCAACACAGTAGCGCAGTCCTCCTCAGGGATCGCTGGGGCAGCTGCTTCGCTCAGGCCCCAGAATGGCATCTGTTCTGTACTTTAACTCAAGGCCTGAAAGACTCAGTGAGAAAGGGTCTGCGTGAAGGTGGTTAAAGCAGCCCTGGTGAGCGCTTTGGCTTCTGTCTCCTCACTTCCAACAATGCCCAGTGGTTCCACGTTCTCTCCAGCATACGTGAAATTTGAAAAGTTCGTGGCATAGTCCTTAGCACCTTGAAATTCCCCAGACAAGGAGAGTTGCCCTGAATTATGAGTTCTGTCAAAAGCATTTTGTGGATTTCTTACTTTTATTTATTTATTTATTTATTTATTTATTTATTTATTTATTTTGAGACAAGGTCTTGCTTTGTTGTTCAGGCTGGCTCTGAGCTCACTATGTAGCCCAGGCAAGCCTGGAACTCAGCAATCCTCCTGCCTCTGCCTCCCGAGTGCTGGGATGACAGGCGTGAGCCACCACGCCCGGCACTGTGGTATGTGCTATTGATGGCTGGTGGGTGTGAGTCACCACGGCCAGCATTGTATGTGGTTACCGGGGGATCAAACTCAGGGCCTTGCGCTTATGAGGCAGGCGCTGGAACCACTGAGCTAAATCTCTGGCCTGGATTTCTTACTTTTAAAATAGGCAGCTAGAATCGGAATCTCAAATCAGACCACTACCAAGGTTAAACCCATTAGCCCATGTGACGCTTCCTCATTGCTGATCACAAAATCTGTTATCATTTACCAAAGGGGAGACACTGTTTTGGTGACGGTACATATTAAACAGATCTCACTGCAGAGCGGCTCTCAGGCTGGGAGAGTGGGACGGTTTAGTTTAGCTCACTTGAACACCTTTATGAGGTCTTCTTGAACCCAAATTAAATACAAAACTCATGATATAGATATGCAAATTCAATTCATAAAGGAGCCTAGGGGTGCAAGGCTGTTGCTTTGAACTGGAAAATTGAATGATGCATAGAAATCAGATACAGTTCCGAAGGGAAAATTTAGTCAGGTGTTGCAATACAATTGAGTAAGAAAACCCAAAGAGAACTTGATTCATTTCGTATAAATGAAATACACCAAACTGCTGAGAAATTCAGTGTATACACTGGAACAAAATGGTTCCAGCTTATTTTATGGTAATGAGAAACTAGCTGTCATTGTGGAAAAAGTAGCAGCCACCGGAGCCCACCAGTGACTGTCTTGTGTCTTTTGTACAAAGGTTACTCTTCCTTCTCAACAACTCTCCACTTGAGTGTAAGAATAACTGGCATCATTCACACTACAATCGCAGCTCTGTGGAGCCGTGGACTTCTCTGGTCCTGGAAGCCCACGGACCAGTGATCTCCTGAGCCTCACTCCTCGCGTCACACCCAGTCCTCACGGCCCCGGCCCCAGCATCTACCTGACCGCCTCTGTCACCCCGCAGCTCAGTCCCGCTGACCAAGCTTCCCTGAGGTCCTACTCAGCGGCCACGGGGCTCCCGTCTTTCATAATGTCTACCTCTGTCTAACTCATAACATTCATTCTCTCTTTCTTTTGAGTTCTTTTGGTTTATATTTTTATAAAATAAGGGATGATGTGAAAGTAATCATTTGTATGTCAAAGCCACATGTCTGATCTTTTGAAATTTTATGCAAATATAGGGATTTTTAATGTGTTCTGTCACCACTATTCATTCCATTTTTCCAAAAATGCACCTGTGGGGCGCTGGGCATTTTCTCTCACTTTTGGTTGTTTTTCTTGTGTTCATATTACTTGGCCTGAGCCTCGGGGAGCTCTGAGTGTGTGTCCTGTTTCTGAGCACCAAGCCAGTGTCTTTCTGCTCACCCCAGGTGGTGACTGCTGTGTCGTGGCCACAAGCTCCTGCAGAATGTGTACAAGAAAAGAGTTTCCCTTCCTTTTCAGGAGCAAGTACCGGGAATCCCAGATTTTTCTTTGCCTAAAATGTCTTTGCCAGGAAATTTTGTTTCTCAGGAGCAAATAAGAGGCACTGAAGGAGAGTTAAAAATGAAAGAAATTTGTTGTGCGAAAGATTCTCAATTTTAAAGTGAACTTCTCTGTATATATTTCACATCAAGTGAGCATGTGAGTCACTAGAAGGAAGGTCTTATCCTATATTTCATGTTCTTTGCATAGACCTTCATTTCAAAAGTGTGTCTTTTTCGGTAACCATTTCATGTAAGTGTTTCTTGAAAAATCTGTGCTATATAGATTACTTTTATACTTTCAGTAAATTGGATACTTATTGAGCTTAAATTGTGGTAAAATCATTGTGCTGTACTTTCAGAGAATGAAAAAACAGGAGAGAGAGAAATCCTGAGCTGCATGGATATTAAAATGTTCTAAAGAAACATAAACATAGTACCTTCCACACGTACAACACTATCCTAGACAGGACTCAAAAGTCTAAAACACGTTATTGATTCTAAGTACTTTATAACTACTTTATAAATGACTTATGATTCATTGATTTAACAGCCCAAGTGAACAGCGTAGCAATCCGAGTGTCAAGCCACTGAATATATTTTTGTTCAAATGCAGTAATATAGATCTTTATAGTTTGTAACCATAGGGTTACTTTCTGTATTTAAAAAAACCTGTCATCTAGGGAGCGATTCAGGTAAAGTAAAATAATACATATATGAAATTTTTAATAATAATAAATCTTGTACTGTCATAAAATAAAACTTCCACTGAATATCACTAACTTACCAAATCATGTCATAAACATTAAAAACTATAAAATGTATACTTATAGCTCAAGTACAGTGCACTTAAATTTCCAAACACACTGTCATAAGAAATCCCCGGGAGGAACACGCTTGAAACTGGACTGCGAGCCCAGGACAGCCCCTGCCGGGAGACCCCGGGCAGCTTTACCTAAGAGCAGCAGCTTCACGGTCCTGGCGTCACGCTCAGCGTCTTCCTGAAGCTTCTTCTCCAGCTCCTTGGACCTCCGGGCTGACTCCTTGCTTTCTGAACTAATGCCGCTGCCCATCTTGTGCTGCGCACCCGTCACTTCTCCTGGCTGCACCTGCGCAGGGCACAGAGCGCTCTGGGTGGCCGCGGCCTCGGGAGGGCTCTGCTTTGACTGCGAGACGTTTCCCAGCCGTCACCTGACCAGAGGGCGAAGCCACTGGCCCTGATGGACGCTGAAGGGAGCTCATTATGCTTTCAAATTAAGTGCTCGCTTCTGGCACATCTTCCAAAACAGGCTTATCTGCCCTAAAGAAGGGCGCGAAGTGCCCTCACCAGCTGCTGGGCTCTACCCCGCAAAGATGTCGGCCCCACGCACTCCACACGCACTAAGGGCCGCTCTCTGCTCCTGAGACTGAAAGTCACTCTTGCACGCTGCGCGTAGCCGTCTTCTCTGCGGCCCTCAAGCCTGCCTCGCCAGGCTCCCGTCCCAACCAAGTTTAGGGTTCACTTACCCTGGACGGTCCCCTTATGCTTTGGGTGCAGCAAAATTATCGGGAAATGCTTACTACATCCGTGAGGCGGAAAACGCCTCTATTCTCTTAAGTGGGCACTAATGCATACAGTTCTCGTTTATACATGTTCTGCTGCCCACGCCTGGAATGCCAGACGCAGTGCTCGCAAGTGACGGGTTTCGGTCTCGGAGGGCCAGCTCCAGAGGGACTCTCGCCGCCCGTGCGGAGGCTCGGCCAGCACGCAGTGCGGGCTCCTGGCTTCTGAGGCAGCGCTCCGGCTTCTCGGGGCCGGGAGCCGCGCCTGCCGTGCGGAGGGGCCTTCCCTGAGCCCGGGGAGAGAAGCCCCGGCTCTCGCACACGGCAGACGGGCCATTGTCCTAACAATAGCAGCAGGAAGTGGAAGTAGGTGCCGAACCTGCCGACCAGCCAGCACATGTCACACGGGATTCGGGGCTGAGCTGCCCAAATTTGTACGGCTGTGAAGAAGAAGGTGCTTGGGGGGCAGTCGGGCCATGTTTTCCCCTAAGAGAACTGTTTGCCCAGGGCGGGAGGGTCATCCCTTTGTACACTGTGAGCTTGGGAATGTGCAGAAGCCGAGAATGCTAGAGTGTAGCCGGTCAGTCCGAGCCTGTCGGGGCCTTGCGTTTGGGTCAGGTCCGAAGCTTGAACAGGTGGGATATTTGAATATTCCCATAACAAGGAAGGAGGCTGCCAAATTAAATACATATTTCTGCTTTGTTGGCTTTGACCCAGTAAAAATATTGGGGAGAAGATACATGAATATAGTCAAAGCATCCTGGATTTTACCCCTCCAAAGCCATATTATAATGACCTAAAAATTTGGAAAGGTACATATGCAAAGATTTGTGCAAATCACACGCTATTGTTTTCACGATGCAAAGGGCCTGGCTCCGGGCGTGTACTTTGCGCTGGGCTGCTCACCGAGGAACCGGCACCCGGACGGAAGGCCGTAGCTAGCACTGAGCTGCCTTTTTACAGAAAGAGAGTGTACACAGTGCCCTGCGCCTCAGGATTGTTGCTTGTTAGCCGCGGGCCGACAGCACGCACTTGCAATTTGCATTCAAGGGTAAACACGCCCGTAGCAGTTCAGCCGGGTCGTCCAGGCCATGGGGCACCAGCCTTTACGAAGGCTTCCGAAGTGAATGACCAGCCCAAAGTGGCCGCCTCAGGGGCGGAGCAGGTAACGTCTGCACCGTCTAGAGACAGGCTTTGTTCCTGTGCACAAAGAGTCTGTTCTCCTCCACTTTTGAGACTGTGTGTTATTTTTCTATGAGTGACTATAATATTCCTGGGGCCAAATTCCCGGGGTGTCTGTGTTATGGAGAAGGAGCCCAGGAGGCCAGAGGAGGCTCCTCTGCCCAGGGCTGGGGTACAACATCTCAGGTGGGTGGCTTGGCATGACTCTCACCAGCTCCCATCCCCCCACTGAGGGACGCAGCAGTCTGAAGCTGAGGGCCCCAGGGCTCTGCAGGCCACACCGCGGCCGAGGCGCCTGACTCACTCCAGCAGCCACAGCATTCCACGCGGTGCCGCACAGGAGGTGTTAAAAGTCCACTGTTGCCAGGCGTGGTGGCTCGCGCCTGTCATCCCAGCACTCGGGAGGCAGAGGCAGGAGGATTGCTGAGTTCCAGGCTTGCCTAGGGTACATAGTGAGCTCAGGACCAGCCTGAACTACAAAAGCGAGACCCTGTCTCAAAAAAGAAAAAAAAAAAAGTCAATTGTTGCTGAAAGCTTGATAGAGGCCTGGAGCCACTTCTTTCCTCACATGGTCGAAGTCACGCTGGGTCAGCCTCGGGCTCAGTGCAGACAGCACTGGCTCTTTTGTTTTTAATTTTGTGAGACAAGCTCTTGGTATGTAGTTCATTCTGGCCTTGAACTCACTACACAGCCCAGGGTAGCCTCAATTTTACAGTGATCCTCCTGCCTCAGCCTCTCGAGTGCTGGAATTACAGGCGTGTGCCACCACGCCCAGCACCACGCTGGCATTTAGTCAGACATTCTCATGCCTTCTCTCAAGGGCAGTAGCAGCATGCTCCCCACAGTGGTGACTGCCTGCCGCACGAGGCAGGCCAGCCCATGAGATGCCGTCAGAGAAAGAAAACTGAGTCAGATGGGAGGACCAGGCATAGGTGTGATCTTAAACACTTAAAGCTTATTAAAGGTATCCAGAATGCCATCCTATTAGGGTTGCATACGTTGGTCACTAAGAGAGACTGTTCTGTACATACACAACCACACACACACACACACACACACACACGTGTGTGTGTGTGAGTATGCCCATTCTTGCACACTCAGATATAAGAAAAAGTATCGTGGAGTGCTGTGACCTCTGAGCAGAGTCACTGAAGATGACAATCCTGGTGTTTCTCTCTACTGACATGACAGTGTCAGCCCGAACGGGGGCACACAGTTGATGACGCAGAGAATGAGCTTCTAAGACCTGTAATTCACTGGAATGCTAAATCACCAAGGCATGTGAGTGATTTCCCTTTGCTGTTTGGGAGGCTCCCCAGAGACCCTTCAGAGGGCGCTGTCATTTGTTTCCTGTTTATCCTCAGTATGTTGAACATGTACCAGCGTAGTTTCCCGTTCAGTGATTCTAGATACAGCATTGGCTCAGTATCTTCCTAAGGATACTGAGGGTATTTGGAAACAAGGCGCTGGGAGACGATCAGCTCACTGGGAAAGAGTCCTCACCCAAGGGGATTTGAGTCCTCATAAAGGGATCCCAGAAAACTCCCTGTGAGAACACACATGAAGAGCTTATCTGGGAAAGAGGCCTTGTAAGAAGTCAAGTCCATCAGTCCCTGGATCTTAGACTTTCCACCTTCTAGGATTGTAAGAAATATACTTTAACCCATACCCTAACCCTAACTGTAGTCCTTACAAGCCCTCAGGGCATGCTATTTTGTTGTAGCAATGCCCATGGGGTGAGTTTCACTAGCTGTGGTCTACATGTACTTCTGAACCAGAAACAGTTCAGAAGATAGAATTCCAGGGTAATATTTCACAGATAAGATAAAGAAAAAAATCTGGATGCATTCTAGTATAATTACATGATGATGATCATGTCTATTAATATCTGTGCCTGGAAATGCATTTATGTATGCTTCAGTAAACAAAAGTAAAGTTTATAATAATATATTTAAGAACAACGAAACTATTGTTACGAATGAAATTTTCTTATCAAAGGGAAGCGTATGTCTTCTGAATTATCAGACTACTTTCTCTGAAAGGTGATTATTTATGTTTTAAGTTTCTATCAATAATTGAAGTAAAGACAGGGTATTTTCTTTTTATAGGTATACATTAGTGAAAATGAAAATCTCATGAAATCTTTGACTTGTAAACTGTTTACCAGGTATCATTTTCTTTTGGTTTTGTATTTTAGATTAGTGCTGATCACATTCAAATATGTTTTTATTTTATGTTTTCTTTGACATACTTGTTTACTAGGATTTGCTCCAGGAATTTGAGGAACTACTTTTCTGACCAATGTGCTGGAATTCTTGAACTAATGCCTTACAAGTACAAAGACTGTTTTGCTTTTGGAATATCATTTTAGTGTCTTTTACTATTGGAAATGTAGACTATGGGGTTTGTTTAGTAATACCTGTCACCTTCTACTGTTGCCCAACTTCTGTCCAGTTTTCTTTCTGCTAATGCCTCTGATGTTTTCCCTTGGTAGCTAACAGTTTGGAGACAGGACTGGTCCTATTAAATAGGAGCCTGTAGCTGCACACGTGGGTGGTGTCATTCAGTGCCAATCTCCCCAGACCAGATCTCGAGTTTCACATTTCCACACCAGCCACACTTTAGAAAGGAACTACTCTGACACTTTCAAAAAGTAAGTCACTTCACATATTTGCTCATTGTTACTTTGTCATCTCCTGGTTTTTACATTTTTCTTTCTCAGATCTTGAAGAACAGTGTAACATTGTAGATTGATTTTAGAGCCATAAATAGAGAGGAAAGAGAGACCTTCAGACTGACTCAGGCAGAGACAGATTGAATTAACCCAGCTCAGTTCAATCATGACCTTTCTATTGCGCAGAATCTGCTAATCAAAGGGAGATCAGAGAGGGTCAAGAGGAGCTACACTTCCCTTCAGTTGGGAATACATCTTCTTTCTTACAAAGAAGAGAGCAAAGGGCACATGTGTGTGTGTGTGTGTGTGTAACCCTCATTGTATCCCTTATTTCTAAACCTTTCTATAACTCAGTTGAAGTTGTGAAAGTCATTCAGTTCCATTGTAATTACTGTCACACTCGTGCACACTTGCGTACAGTTGTATCTCTGGAGTGCATGAAGGTTTCCTGCGTAGAGTGATTCCATCTTTCCTTTTCAAAAATTTCCAATTGTACCTGGAACTTCAAGATATCAGTAAAGTTTATTATACCAGCGAATGAATAAACGAACCAATAGACATTCTTGAAAACATTATTCATTTAAAAGACTCCTGTGTGAAAATCTAGACAGTCTATTTGTCTAAAAAAAATGTGTTTTCCAAGATCCTGTTACCAAGCCAGGACACATCAATTGTAAAGGACAGATCAACTTCTGAGCCATTCACCAAACAAAACACATGCATGTCAAGTCAAGAAATCAAGGAGGAGGACAAATAGGTTCGAATGTTTAAATGAAGGTCACCTTGGAGGCTTCCTTTCTGACGGGACATCTCAGCAGGTCCGGCTCCATGACCAATTACTTCTCTGGACCTGCTGTCATTTAATTTGCCTTGTACGTCTGTTCCTTCTATAATGTACCTGTCTTTAATCTTAACTAGCCTGTACTCACCAACCCCAAGGACCGTAAACATTTGTAAATAAATGCTGAAAATACTGATGAACATTCTAGAATGCTTTTCCCTCTGAGGAATGCAAATCCTGACCGTGGCAGGTGAATGTCAGTGCTACCTCAGAGAAACGTGAAGGACGCCACATGGAAAAGAAAATTACTGTAAATAGAATTTCAGGATTCTGTTTAGAGGAGTCAGGGATTCCAAATTATGCTAAATCCCTTTGAAACAGCCACTTGCTGTTCTTTCAGAAGTTGTCAATGACAGATAAGAATGGAATGTATCCATTTTCACAGTCATTTGTTTGCTACATTGTTCTGTAATAATGTGAAAAATTTGAAAGTTTTAAAAATAAATGCTACATTGCTCACATATATATCCACAGCGATATTTCTTGAATTTTATTTTTTTAGCAATGAGAATTCAAAGGAGGACACTTGGCTATGATAGAACTGATAAGAAATTTCACCAAAGTTTTCTTCAACCACATCTGTAATTTGCCAAATCTGCAATTTTAAGACTCTGCCCATTCAGAACTACCCAGCTGGAATTTGGAGGCAAATACAGAATCTTGGGAATGGCATTTTGAGTATAAAATTATATTTTTTATTTCTTCTGGCCAAAAATCTCACCTAGAAAAATTTATGAAGTGGAAAATTTGAGGGTTTAGGATTTGGGATTTTTCAAAACCCATTACATGTTCCAAAGCTTTATTATCACTTCCTGTTCCTTTACCCCCATTTCTGCCCACTCCATAAGCTAACTCTTTCTGTCTCTGTCCCCTTGTCTCTGTCTGTCAGTCCCTCTTTTCTCTGCTTTCTAAAACACAAACCATGCATGTGAGGAAAATTAACTAGACAAAGCTCCTTAGGAGGGAATACATTTCCTTTCTTTCTTTCTTTCTTTCTTTCTTTCTTTCTTTCTTTCTTTCTTTCTTTCTTTCTTTCTTTCTTTCTTTCTTTCTTTCTTTCTTTCTTTCTTTCTTTCTTTCTTTCTTTCTTTCTTTCCTAGAGTTCATGAGGCTCTTCAAATAAATGAATGGATTTTCTGACCATTTTATTAACTGAATGTTCACATCATGAAAGAATAAATGAATGGATAAACAACCATTTTTACCAAAAAACTTTCCTGCCTATTCCTTCCATTTATGACTTCAAGTTACTTTAACAAGACACTTGTAACCAGTTCTTTGCTTAGTCTTCTGAATTGTTAAAAATAACTTTCTATAATGTTTTGACCTCTAGTTAACTAATATGTACTTTAACTGCCTCAAATCTAAGATTAACTGAGTATGTAAAACTATAATTATTTGGAAACTCATAAATCTTTATTTGAAACTAAATTTTTTCCTTGTCTATCTTTTACCTTCCTTTGTATTTTGAAAATATTAGGCCCAGAGGAAGCAGAACATCTTCACATTGAGGCAATATTCTCAAAGCAAATAAAGCATTCCCTCACCTCAATCTTATGCTGCAAGATTTTATTTTATTATTTTATTTTTGAGACAGTGTCTCACTTAGTAGTTCAGGCTGGCCCTGAGCTTACTGTGTAGCCCAGGCAAGCCTCGAACTCAGCAGTCCTCCTGCCTCTGCCTCCCAAGTGCTGGAATGAGAGGCCTGAGCCATCACGCCTGGCACTGTGGTGTGTAGTTCTGATTGTGGGTGTGCGTCAACACTCCCAGTATTATTGTATGTGGTTACTGGAGATCAAACCAGGGACCTTGTGCTTGCTAGGCAGGAGACAGAACCACTGAGCTAAATGTCCAGCCAATTTTTAAGAGGCTGTGTGAGAATATTGAGCAACTGAGTGATAAGCCTACTATAAAGCAAAAGGTAAAATTTGTCTTCCATTTCATTACAGTTTTATGACTTTGTTGGGTAATAATAAATGAAAGAAGTAACAAATTACTACACTTGATCTTAGCCAAAAGGCTGAGAAGTGATAGGAAGTAACAAATTACTTATCAGAGTTGCAAATAAAAAGTAGAAAATATAGTAAAGTGAAATTCTTTCTAAGGGAAAAGAGCAAGATATAAATAAAAAGCTTCATAAAGTAACAGATGACATAAATATACCAGTGGCAAAAATATCTGAGAAAAGCCGGAAGTTGATGATGTGTGGGAGAAAACAAAAGCTTGTAAGTTTAATAACCAGGAGATACAGTGTTTAAACAGAGGAGTATATAAAACTCAGTGACTTAAGCCTGTAATCCCAGCACTTGGGAGGCAGAGGCAGGAGGACTGCTGAGTTCGATGCTTGCCTAAGCTACATATTGAGCTTAGGGCCAGTCTGAACTACAAAGGGAAACCTAATCTAAAAAAAAAAAAAAAGACTCTATAAAACTTGTGTTTTATGAATCAAAGACCTGGATAACTTTCTCATAGCAGCTAGTTTAGGGCAAAACAAAATTAAAATCCAGTTTCCTGACCTTCAGCCTATAAGAGATCCACGTGGAAAAGGTCTTCTAATCACACTGGCTCTGCTGGGCCCTGGTGATTTCTGCAACATCACTGAGCAGCAGCGGCCAGGCATTGGGATGGGTGCTGCACTGTGTCACCGGGACGCTGAAGGGCCGCGTTTGCCCACTTTCCAGGGGGTTGTCCTCCTTCTCCCAGAAAAATCCGGGTAGGAACCTGTACAGCCATAGGAAGGGTGATCGGTGAGCTTTGAGTCTTCAAAACAAGTTTATTTAACAAGGAAAAGAACAGGAAGTACAGTAGCAAAATCTTCTCCAAAAAGTCTATTATTGAGACGCATGACCTGGATAAAAAAAATTTAGAAAATCATCAACTCTCTTATAACATTCACACTGGTATTAATAAATTGTGACATCCATGAACTTTGCTTCAGGGCACAGTTGTTAAAAGAGCTCTTGACAGCTCTTTTAGGGTGAAAACTGCCAACATGTGGATGATTTTGGACAAGCACCCCTGGACTCTTCGACAAATGATGAGCACACAAACAGCTGTAAGAAGTGCCAGTCATCAGAGATTTCCTGGAAGATAGCCCCAAAGACCAGAGAGATTAGACAGCCTGACCCTGGAGCAACTCTTCTAAGGAGCTGAACGCCACAGACTACGTGCTATTTTCATGGCTTCCATGATCCCATCAAGATAAAGATGTCTCCTCCACCAAAGAGACCAGTCATCTCTTCCCATTTGCTACTTATCTTTCCCTTAGATCGTCTTGAGAAAATACAATCTGTGCTTTTCTTACATAAGAATGTTGTCTTTTTTTTTTTTTGTAAGAATGTTGTCTTTCCGTAAAGGATACATGAAGAAAATAGTCTAAGATTTGAGGTTTAACCTGTTTGACCACTATAAAGTACTCTCCCAAATGTTCTTTAGAGAAAATAACCTGCTTCTTAATTTTTCTCTCCTCATTCTAAAAGAATAAATGACTGAGAAATTTATAGTAATCCAGTTTTTTGTAAATATCCTGATTGTTTCTAAAGCTTAACAGACTTCCTATAAGAAGCATGATGAACAAAATAACTTCTCAAAGACCAAAAGACTCATGTCTTCTTTTAAATTTAAATTAGATGATAAGAAGTCAGGTATATGTATACATAGGGAGAATTAAACAAGATCTATGGATGTAGTTAGGACTGCAATTTCACCATTGTGTTAGCTAGTTTTCTACCCCTCTGACAAAATGCAGAAAGAATCATTTTGGCTCATGATTTTAGAATTTCCAATCCATGATCACCTGACTTCATTGTTCTAGGTTTATTCTGAGGCAGAAAATCATACAGGTGATTTGAGGGGTGTACATGATGGAGCAAAGAAGGTCACTTCATAGTAGGCCGAAGTCCAGGACGGGAGAAGCGAGAGAGAGAGACTGTGCGAAGGTCGCCACCGGCTCAAGCTGCTCATGCAACGAGGTCTTCATAAAGTCGCAGCAGGACGGGGTTCAAGGAGCTCGCTTAGCTGAAGACGGGGCGCTTCCCAGAGTGCAGTGCGCCCAGAAGAGTAAGAAAGCTCTGTGCCGCCTCCCCTCCCCCTGTTCCTCTCTCCATCTGTATTCTCAGACATATTCTGTATAACAAAAAGAAAATGTGTTTTTCTGAGTCCTGTGAGCCCCTGAAGCAAAGTAATGCAGCCAGCCTGGGTCAAAGCAGCCTGAAGCCGGCCTGTCAGAAGCAGCCCCCTCAGCACGGCGTCCCATGACCTGGGGAGTGGATGTGCTGAGCAGCTGGCCATCCTGATGGTCACAAAGCCAGAGTCTACCTGCCTGCCTAGTTTCTCCGCTTCCTCTCGTGGGTGTTTACTTAGGGATCTTTGGGGGATACTGACAGTTCCACTGCTCAGGGTAAATGTGCAGTGACATTTGTCCAGTTACCAAGGTGGCCAGTCCCGGGGGAATAACTTTCTGGGGTCTACATACAGCCGTACGTGTGTGTCTTCTGGGTCACGCATCAACCCAAACATGCTATTGAATTTTATAGCATCAAAGCCGAAGGCGTTCCTCCTAGCACAGTTAATCTTACAAACTATTTTAGCAAAAGTCCCCAGGAAGCCATCATGCCAATCTACAGAAGGAGAGAAGCCTTCAGACTGTCCCCGCTGGTGTCAGTGGTTTCTTGGTTCCCTGATCCCCACACCGTGGCCGCTACTTGGTGACCCCGGCTCTTTGGGAAACCCTCCCTGCTCCCTGGCGAATCCAGCAGTAGGTGCCTTTGAGTGCAGTGGTCTGAGCTTAAGAACTAAAATAAAATTAAAGACAGAATTATAGCAAACTATGGCACTTCTACACAGCAAAGGAGCCAATCTATAAAGAGGCCACCTATAGATCTGGAGAAAGTACTTGCTAATTACTCATTTGCCAAAGGGGTACTATCCAGAATATGTGAGGAGCTTTTAACAAAACACCTAAATAATCTAAATTAAAGACTGCCAAATAATCTGAAGGGACCTTTCTCAAAAGAAGAAATACAAATGGCCAACAAATATATGAAAAAAAAATAGTCGCTTTAACCACCAAGGAGATCCAATTCAGACCACAGTGAAACATCAGGTCACCCTGTGGTTAAAATGACTATTATTAGAAAGACAAACATAAACTGGCGAGGATGTGAGGAAAAGAGAACTCTTCTACATTGCTGATGGGAATATAAAATAAGTTACAGCTATTTTTGGGCACAGTATTGGAGTTCCTCAAGAACTAACAATAGAAGTACCGTAGGATGTGGCAGTCCCTCTGTTGGGTACACACGTCTAGTGAGATGAAATCAGCAAATCAAACAGACATCTGCCTCCCCAGTTCACCAAAGCACCCAGACAGCAGCTAAAGTACGGGGCCCTCCTAGCCTCCCTGGGATGAACAGAAGCAGAAGCATTGTGTGGAATATGCACCATGGTATAGTGTACAGCTACCAAAAATGAAATCCTGTAATTTCCAGGGCAATGAATGGAACTGGAGGAGACGGTGTTACATGCAATAATCCAGACACGGAAGACAAAAGTGGCACGTCACCTCCCGTAGGCGGAGGCTTAAAAGCCACTTGGCATGTATGGTAGGGATGAGTACAGTCTGCGTGTGCGGTGAAAATGCCCCGAGGAGACCAGGCAATGGTGGCAGACACAGCTCAGTAGAAGGACTGGGTTCTGGAGCCCCAGAGCACTGTGGGGAACTGCTCTTTGCAGAAGCTTGTCATTGTGCACGATCAAAATGTGTTAAGTAGAAAGAGCAATCTTCTTCAAGTGAGGTGTAACATGTTAAGTTTCCTGGGATCACTAAATCGGGAATGGGAAAGATGAGTGTTGCCCTCTTCCAAAGCACTCCGGGCACAGGATGCCCAGGAAGGCAGCGAGGGAGGGGACGAGACCTGTCGCTGGTGAGCAGAGGGCAGAAGCGGGGGGTGGAGAGGGGTGTGGAGGCCCAGTGGGTCTCAGAGAAGGACGAAGCCCACAGAGAGAACCGCGCTGGGCCTGAACACGGGACCTGCCCCGCCTGGAGCCGCGCGGCCCTCTGGTGGGTTCGAAATGCAAACATGTTTTGCTTTTATCTTTTTATAACCGTCACCGTCAGCCCCGTTCCAAGTGCACCTCCGTCCCACCTGCTGTGGGAGCTGGACCTGCCCGTGACACAGCCTTTTAGTTCCTCGCAGTCCGCTCCTTTCCCTCTTTCCACCTCTTGGTCTCTTCACATTTGCAAAACAGCCACCTCCCCGTTTCCTATTGTCTAGTTTTTGCTTTGTGCTTTCATTTATTTAGACCATGAGTTTCTCATATAAGAGAAACCATGTGCTAGTTAAACTGTGCCTGGTTGAAGGAAACCGGAGTGATTTTGAGCTGACAGGAGATAAGAGAAAGAGTCGAGTGTCTCAGTTCCAAGCTTCATCTTTTGCTTCATATGGAGGCAGAATCTAAAGGCTCTGTGCACTTAAAATTTTTTCATATTGTTGACATAAATCCTCGGAATACAAAGACTTTGGTTTCTTTTGGTTTTTAAAGGTACTGAAGATTGAACCCAGAGCCTTCATCCTGAGCTACACCCCCAGGTCCTTGCTCATTGTGTTTGAGATGGGGCCTCACTAAGTCTATGAATTCCCCAAATTGAGCTTTAACTTGCAAACCTGCTGCCCCAGCTTTGAGGGCTTCTAGCATTACAGCTGTGTACCACTGTGGCCCCTGGATTTGGGCTTCTTCCACGTGGGTTTAGGCTTTTACAGTTGAGAGTTATCTCTGATCCTATGTGTGGAGCAAGTCAGGAAGCTCTGAACAATGCACGAATTCATCAAGACCTAAGTTTTAAAGGGTTTAGCATGAAGCTCCCATTTTAAATACATTCTAAGGAACAGGAATCCTCTGATATTTAATTTTCTTTCTTTAAGTTTGCAGATAGTTCAACTAGGTAGATGAACATACAGTAACTACTGATAATTTAATATTCTTACCTACAAAAATGGCAATTCTCTGTTTAAATTGCTCATGCAACTTCCACAGTAATTCAGTAATATGAAAAATAATAATGCTACAGTGTGTGGGAAAACAGACTGCGAGGTATACTAACAATCTCTGATGATGCTAACACATTATTTTATTGGTATAGGAGAAAGAGCTCTATGTGAGGATCATCTCAGCACTGTGTTAGAACGTGAATATCTTAGGCTTCATTGGGACTCTGGCCTATGAAGTCAAGGCAGTCTTTTTTATTTTTTAACTGAATTCTTTATTGGTACATTTTTATATACACATCATGATCATACTCAACATTGGGAAATTGTGCCAGTATATGCCATGAGTTATTTCTTGTTTTTACCCATCCTCCTACCCACCCGAGAACCCCCACCCCCTATATACATAGGCTTTCTCCCTTTTTTAACATCATATTTTTTATTTCCCCTTATTACTTACTCCTACCCCTTTCCCTTTAAATATTTTCTATTTCACTATATCTATCATACATTCTAGAACTCATTTACATCTTCAGATTCTCAGGTATTTACACATCTGTGATGTATTTATTTCATTTATGACTATGTCTTAAAGGTACATCCATATGAGTATAAATGACTCAAACTTATTGTTCTTTAAGGCAGAATAATACTCCATTTTATTTTTTAAAATCCTACATCTTCTTTACCTAGTCTCCTGTTGATGGGCATTTGGGCTGTTTCCAAGACTGAGCTATCACAAACTGAGCTGCTATGAACATGGTTGCATATATGTCATTATGATACGATTCTTTTAATATTCTCGTGTATATTACCAGAGGAGCAATAACAGGGTCAAAGGGGACCTCTAATTCTGGTTTTCTGAGGAGTCTCCACACTGATCTCCATAGTGGTTGTACCTGTCTATATTCCCACCAACAGGGGAGAAGGGTTCCTTTCTTCCCGCAGCCTTACCAGCATTTGTCGCTGGTTAATTTCAAGACAGCAGCCATTCACTGTGGAGCGAGATGAACTCTCAGTGTCATTTTCATCTGCATCTTTCAGTTGACCAGTGATGTTGAGCATTTCTTCGTATGCTTCTTGCTTTCTACTTCTTCCTCGGAAAAGTGTCTGTTCGTTTCAGATGCCCGTTTCTGAACTGGGCCTGGCTCAGACAGTGCTTACTGGGCTGGGGCTGCTGTGCCCTTTGCCATCTCCTCGCCAGCATCGCACCCTCCCATTCTCGTGTGTTCTTACGTCTTTCTGCTTTGTTGTGTCTACCTGACATGTGAACTGGCTTTGCCAAGTTGTAACATTTACAAGTACTTTCTCCATGGATTTTCTCATTTACTGGTGGTTAGAATTAGGTAGCAAACTCCGCAGTAGCAGGACTATTGTCTAGCCATTACCAAGGCCCCAGCACGTTGTCAAGAGAGCAGAAAGTGGTTACGACTACCTGTTGTGCCTCCACCAAACTACACGTGCTTGCTCTCCCGTGGTGTGAGGGCAGACGGCACAACCACGTGTGCTGGGAGGAGTGAACTATGCGTCAGGAAAGTTCGCTGGTGCCACATCAGGGCGAGTCTGTGCTCGAAGACGAGGGCTGTGTCCATAGATGAAGATGATCTGAGGTGTTCGGTTTTAATTCCTGTCTTTCTCTGTGCTGAGGAGCACAGTATATATAAGAATATTTCATCAATTACTCAGCTCATCCGCCTGTTGCTGTCTAACCCTCCATCACTTGTCAAGAGCTAGTTTCGCATCAGTTGCTGGCTCTGCCTTCCATTTGCTTGTTTCTTTAACACGAGGAGTTCACTGGCCTAGTTCCTCCTCACAGGGAGCTCCTATCAGCGAGCGGAATTTGTGCCTTAGTATAAAAGGGAGTTGCCTTTGGAAGCCTCCCAGCACCTTTGACCTACAATTTATAACATTTACTTAATGACAGAAAAGAAAACAACAAAAACAACATTTTTAACATCCCTGGAGACTTTCCCCATTAACATCTAATTTTAGAATCTCTCAGTTCCTGCCACTGGAGATCTAGGAAGCTGGCAGCTCACACAGTACTTTCTCGTGTGCAGAAAAAGGCCACAAGAATATGGGAGGCCCACATTCTGTGTTCTGTGTCCTCCCTTCTAACCTTTCCCTCAGAAAGTTAATCAGCAGGAGAGGAAATAAGCACTGTTTTTCTCCATTGTACAATGAAGGCAGTGTCCTCCTCCATTTCCCCACAACAGTGAGGTTCTGGATGGCTGTATTTCTGTGAAACTCCCATCAGGGTGGGGAATGAGAGAAACTTGACAAATATTTTCACAGGGCAGAGAGCTTCCAACTTGGAGCTAAAGGGCCAAATACTACCCTAAGCTGGCTTGTGGGACTCAGGTTAATTTTGGAGTGAAATACCTGCAATACAAGCAGAATTGAATATGAAAGGAAGACACAGAGCGAACGGGTGTAAGACTGATGCACCTATCACTCTTTGGGATTTTTTTTCTCTTTTACTTCAGAAAAGTTTTGAACAACTACAAAGACAAAAAATTAGAAGAGGAAATAAATACAGTTATTCAGACTCCATTGGTTCATTTAGGTTTTCTTTGTGTCATATAAAAAACAAAAACAACAGAAACAAATCCTTGTGAGAAAAAGTAGACTTCAAGAATTTTGCCCAATTTTTGTTATGAAAATATCTGAAGATCATAAAAGATGTTTCAGTACTAAATTGGTGTATCTAAGTGAATATCTGCTTTTGACACTATTGACACTTAGTGATTCTAGATTTTGTTGATGTCAAAATTAAAACCAGGGCCGGAGCTCAGTGGTTCCAGTGCCTGCCTTGCAAGCACAAAGTCCTGAGTTTGATCCCAGTAACCACATACAATGCTGGGCGTGGTGACTCACGCCCACCAGCAATCAATACCACATACCACAGTGCCGGGCGCGGTGGCTCATGCCTGTCATCCCAGCACTGGGGAGGCAGAGACAGGAGGATTGCTGAGTTGGAGGCTTGCCTGGGCTACATAGTGAGCTCAGGGCCAGCCTGAACTACAAAGCGAGACTGTGTCTCAAAAAAAAAAAAAATTAAAACCAGAAGTTGTCATTCTTTAACCTTGGACAGGAAATCTATGAGAACAGAATTTTGTATTTCAGTGACTTTATTATTTAGATGAATAATCCACTCTCCCTCGCCCCCTCTCTCTGACCCTTTAAAAACCCCTAGACCCTAGGGGTGTCAATCCCTAGTGTAGTTCACTATGAGTTTAAATGTGAATATAATTCATTCTTGAGTTATTTGTTGAGCTGTTTTCTTTCTACCCAAATAAATCTGTTCATAGCTACATTCTTTTTCCAGATAGTTTGAATAATCATATTACTATATACTTTATTTCCACACAGTGTAAAATATGAAGGTAATATTTAAGCAGTAATCATTTACAAAGCTCTTCCACATTACTACTGAGGTAGGAAGTCGGCCCACTCTGTCCTCAGTTTAGGGTTTCTAGTGCAGAAAAGGTATTTACCGCCTTTGTTTGCTAAAGTGCAGGTTGACTCCCGAACAGAAGGGTGCACGTCCCATCACAATGGCCACGCAGGAAGGAGGAAGTCTTTTTCTTGGAGCTCACAGGAACTTCATAAAAGAAATACCAGGCAGGGCCTGAGATTTAGCTCAGTGGTTCTGGTGCCTGCCTCGCAAGTGCAAAGTCCTGAGTTCTATCCCAGTAACCACATACAATGCTGGGCGTGGTGACTCACGCCCACCAGCCATCAATACCACATACCACAGTGCTGGGCTTGGTGGCTCACGCTTGTAATCCCAGCACTCGGGAGGCAGAGGCAGGAGGACTGCTGAGTTCCAGGCTTGCCTGGGCTACATAGTGAGCTCAGCCTGAACTACAAAAAGCAAGCAAACAAGCAAGCAAGCAAGCAAGCAAGCAAGCAAGAAAGAAAGAAAGAAAGAAAGAAAGATCAGGCAGAAAGAAGAAATCTGTCAGCCAAAATTCACAAATCAGTGAAAAATACTTCAGGGAAACCTTCTGAGTATTGACTTTTTTCACAGTGCAGACACACCTAGGCGCCTGGGCAGTTAGTCTCTGTCTCTGCGAAGAACAGTTTGCAAAATAAGTGAAGACTGGGCCACGAATCAAGGGGAAAAGTCGTGCTGAGCCTTCCTGAGCTGCTCCGGGGGCCTCGACAGACTTCTGCCTCTTGCTGTTCTCTCAGGACCGGCCTCCTTCCTGAAGCCGCAGTGAGCCTTGATATGTTTTTGCAGCCACAGTGAGTCAGTGAGACATTCTCCCCAGGCCATCGTGGAAGGCTATCGGTGGAAATCCAGGCAATTGACATCAGTAGCTTTCAGTGTGCGACCCTGAAATGATTTCTGTGTGTACTGAAATGCTTCATGTGCTCAGCTAACAACCGGGACACACGCCATATTCACAACATGTGAGACAGCTAGCAATGAATACAGTTACAGGTGATAGAGTCTTGTGCCTGCTTTTTTTACTTTTAATAACTCTGGTCCATAAGTGTTTCAATGGATTCTTCAGGATGGACTGGCCCTGCATGGCTAACCTGGATCTGACTGATGGAATCTAAATTCTTCACTCAGGATGCCTGAACACTTGTTCGCTTATTGAGAAATAACAATTTTAGAGCACCTAGAAATAGTTTCCACACATACCAAACTATCGCTGTGGAAGTTCTAGCTCACTTTCTGAGCACCTTTCACGCCATGATAACTTTTATTTGTGGACTGAACGTTGTCCTATATACTCGTAATTCACCTAAACATCCTGTTTCCCAGAGAATTTTCACATCTTCAATAAGTACTTTTTATTGTGCTCCATTTATCCAATTTTATGACCTGTTCTCTCCTCATGTGTCTCAGATTCCCAGGACACGCGCGTTGTTAAGTGTGCGATCCCCTTGCCCGTGGAGTGTTGGGATGCATGGAAGGGTTGACTTCCCTTAGTCCGAGAATCACACTCCTGTCCAAAGAAACACATCTTGTAAATTAAAAACAAAATATTAAAAAGTGGTGTGAACGGCCAACATTTCCTCAAATCCCTGGGCAATTTTCAACAATTTGCTGGAAATTTCATTTCATATTTTGAAACTTTTACCACTTCTATTGCTGAAAAGTACTTCCTCATGGCTTTATTCTGCTTTGTTGCTGTGTCTCTGTGTCCTTATTCACCCTTCCTGACTCTGGACGGTACCACTGTCACACAGGGACCACAGGTGCTAGTGATACATGTCACTGTTATTCAGGTAAATGGGCAAGCTATTTGGCTTCTCACCTGAGAGCCTGTTGGGGCCGTTGAAGCTGTCCTGTAGGTGAGCAAGGCATGCCTGGGCCAGCTAGAGCTTCCATCCGATACAGGGAAATTAGTGAACAGAGTATACTCCCAACTTTAGGAGATCAGAGGTAAGCTACACCCTACGTACCATGGGGGGAAAAAAAAAAAAACATAAAAAGATATTTTCAGAATAGGAAGTTTTTTATCCTTGAAGAACACTTTGGATCACTTGGAAACGTTCATTACTAAACTTTTACTGTTAATCCTTGAACAGCAAGTTCATAAATTGCAGCGAGACCTATACACACAAACCTTTATATTCCACTATAAAGATGCTCAGCACGAGGCCGAGAAGGGTTGGAGCACAGGGGTTTCTGGGCACCTGGAGTCTGAGGGGCCACCTCCCCGTGCAGCACCGGGACCTCTCCGGCCTGCGGAGGCTGCACTCTGCAGACCCTGTCGGTCCGCTCCTGTCCTCTCCCCACCGGAGGGAGCAAGGGGCACGAGTGTCCCCGCTGTAGACACACGTTTGCTTTCTCCGTAACTAGACACATCCTTCGGTCACCTCGCTCCTGGAGTAACGGAACGCTCCTTCGCTTTTGACACTGGGGACACCGAGAACATTCCAAGAGGGTTAGGGGTCCCGTGTTGAGTGAGACAGTGACCGGACACGGTCATGACTGTGTGCCCGAGGTCCCATGGCCTCACGGCTCCGCGCCTCACGGGGCGCTGCTGCAGCCCCGCCTGTCCCCATCTCTCCCTCCGGAGCTCGGGCGGGGCTGTGCTGCACGGCAGGACGGTGCTGAAGGGAGGCCTGCACCACACGGTCACCGAGACGCAGCTCACAAGTTGTACTGACCGGACTGACTATGGCTGTGAACCCTGCAGACTGGTGTTTTCTCACATGAATATATGTATTTACAGCGACATATTCCCACAGTCCCCGCACATGGGGTCACTGGGCTTTTTATTTTTCTTATCTTCCTGACTGTTAGTCCACAAATCAAGGAATCAGTATGAGAGTACTGCAGGCCGTAAAATCTTCCCCACACCATGTTGGTGCTTGCTTAGAGGTCAAGAAAAAGATACAGAGTGTGTCCCTGAACTTGGGCCTTGAAATCCTTTCATCACCTGGTCCGCATAACCTGTGCTCTAATCAGGGAGGCTGGCTTGCTTTTCTGTGTCCTTGTAACAGTGTCCAGCTCTAGCTTGAGACACTGGAAAGGAATGGTATTTTCCTCACTCAGGCATTCTGGCCTGAGGCTTGAGGTGGCCCCGGAAGGTTAGTGGAGAATTTTATGCAGTCACCCTGGTGAAATCCAGGTCACCAAACCCAGCCCAGAAGGAAAGGGAGAGGGCTCAGACTAGGGGTATCCGAACAACTGTGGAGAGGTCTCAAACCAATGCAGTGTCTGAATGGAGAAAATCCATGTTAACCACAGATTTCAGTTTCATTTTAGGAAGCATACCAAAAGCACTCTTTTCTGTGTGCTTTTTATCTGTCCTGTTTTTTGGCATTATTTTTTTTAGAATTAAAGGGAACAACACAAAGTGAACTTTTAACCCATATTATTCTTAATTTATTTTTGAGCAGGTAATATATGTTATACATGGTTAGGACATTATTTCCAGCAGAGTCAGCAGATTGCTTTGTGTGGGGTTATCTATACTAAACACAGGTAGTGTGTTAACCAAGCCAGGCATGAATTCTGGCTTTGAGTTGATCTGGCTCCATTGTTTATTTTCGTATTTGCCCAGTCACAATCTGTGCAGCCCACTAAACAGGATCACCAAGCAGAGGCCCAGCTAGCGACACCTTTAGAAAACCCTACAGCCGACTTTGCTGTCCTTGTTTGGAAAGGGCTGAAGTCTTTGTCTGGGCCATTTTTCTCTGAAGTTTTCTCTGATTGTGTTTTCCTGGTTCACTGTCCACTGGTTACGAAATATACCCTGGGGCAGTGGTGTGGGACAAAGAGGATCATGTTAACATCCGTTTAACTCATTGTTCATATTGCATCATTTTAATGTTTTCAAGAGTCTCTGTCCTCTGTGCAGTAAGGTCATCCATTCCTGGCATTAGAAGTTATATAAGAGACTTTTTCCTCTTTGAATTCTGTTCTTAAAGTGGGGACGGGAAAAGAGATCTTATCAAACTTCTGTGATTTTAGAGTTTGGCTTTTTAGCTCTGAGGTCTTCATTCTTTGCATATTTTTAACTAGTCAAGAGAGAAGTGCAAGGCCTTTGAACGTGCGTCTGTTGACAGTGGAGAGTCCTTTTATATTCCTTCCATAGCTGTTCAGGTACAAATTCTCAAGGAAGAAGGAGATCATAATCTATCCCTGAAATGTACCAAACTCAATAAAGGGGCGGGGAAAGCAAGAGCTGATGCACCTTCAGCCCGTCTTTTAGTAGATGAGACTAAAAGGCCTCACTTCCGGCGCGGCCCTCACGCTGGGGGCGGGGCACGCTGGAGCGTGAGCAGGTCCCTCCCGCTCCACTAGCATCGGCCTAGAGCCGTGTGGGAGTCACATGGCTGCATAGCTGTCTCCTCTGTCGTCATGTCCGCGGCATGCGGCCTCCATGCGAACACAGGTCAGAGTTTAGAGAGCTTCCGCCTGGCGCAGACCCCGCAGCGGTCCTGGGAGGTGGCCCCGGGGGAGCCCGCGAGAAGCTGTGTGCTGCTCCTCCCGCTCCGAGCCTCCTCTTCCGGGCGCGGCCTCTCGTCTGTGTCCTTCGTCCCACGCAGGCACGGGTAAGTACGTGGGCAAAGCATTTCCTACCTTCCACGAGGGCTGCGGCAGGGCAGCTCCGAGGAGGCGTGAGGCTGGCCCAGAGCGGCTCCGTCCGGAGCAGAGACGGCACAACAGAGGGTGGTGCTTGGCCTGCAGAGTGCGCGTGAGGACAGTCGCAGGGACGGAGCCCAGCTGGGGGTCCGGCACCGGGGCCGGAAGTGAGTCCGCTCGGGAACGCAGAAGCGGTGTGTGCTGCGGTGTCTCGTGCGGAGAACACGCTCTGCATACCTGGCATCAGGGGTGACTGTGTCGTGGAGGGTGGCAGGGGAGCCGGGGGCGCACCGGCCTCTCCGTGACTTGCTCAGTTTCGGGTTAGACCTCACAGACTTTCCTGTGATTTATTTTGTAGTTTAAAAATACTGTTGAGAACTCCAAAAACAATTGTCTGCTTTACCATATTGTTTTCTAGTATTTCTGATGAAACAGCTCTGTTCGCTCTTGGCGTCACCAAGCATTCGTCCTGCCGAGAGCGTCTCTCACACACACCACCGACTGTTAGGCCCTTGTCCCAGCCACGTTCTCACTTCCGGGGCCCCTTCCGTCATGCCCCCCACTTGTATTCTTTTCTGGCACTGCTGTCGTAGGAGTTAGTCTAACTTCTTCAGGTGGCATTTTGTGTTGAACTCAAGGCAGGAGTATAAAAATGGTTAAAAACATCTGTAAGGAGCTGGGGTGGCTTTTTCATGCAGCAGACATGGGAGTTTCCCCAGGATTTACCACTGCGGAGGTCGATGTGACAGAGACACCTAAGGACTGTGGCTTATGCTTGACTTGAAAAGCAAAGTTAAAACAATGTATTGTACTCTTGAAAAATGCAAAGCCTGCGGCGCCTGCTGTGTTAACACTGCAGGGTTCCCGCTGCAGGAGCCGCGGGTGGTGCTGGGCTGAGCGTGATCGGTCTCATCCGTCCGTGTAAAAGCAAAACTCAGGCACAGAAACCGGAGATGCCGGCAAACAGGCCCAAAGCAGGACCAAGCGAGCGTGGGCAGGTGTTGGAATGCGGGCTGTGGCCGAGCAGCCTGAGGGTGATGCGGAGGGGTCCACTGAGGACCACTGGGCCTGGTGTCCATCCGTGGCGGGTCTGCTTCACAGCCCGCACAGAGCAGGCTGCGTTTCCTGCCTTCTCTGTGAGCCCGCGCCTGGCTGCAGGGCTCTGGTCAGTCACTGCCTGTGTCTGTCCTGCATGAAGGGCAGGTAGATCCCATGGCCCTGCAGCCCGGAGCCACCACTGGGTGCTCGCTGTTTACGGGCAGGTCTCCTCTGGGGACTGGGCTGGTTTTGCTCTGAGCGGTCCAGGCTCCTCCGTGACACCAGGAGGCCCTGACCCACCCCAGGCTGTGCTGGAAGCCTCTGTGCACCCGCGTCCCCAGGGACTGGACTTCCTGTCGAGCTTGAGATCAGGTCCCGCGGCTGCTCCCCGAGCCACGGTCGCTGTCCTCCTCACTGTAGATACAAGGGGGCTTGCGCTTCCTTGTATTACTCTTTGTGTAGCCCAGGCCGGTGTCAGACTAACTATAATCCTCCTGCCTCAGCCTCCCAAATGCTGGGATTAGGTGTGCCATCGTGCCTGGTTTGTCCTTTTAAATAATTTACGTGTTTCTATTTGACACATGATGACACCTGGAGTTGGTGGAGATTTCCGTACATGTGTGCACGGTGTAACACTCGGATCCGGTCACAGCATACCCAGCACCTCGAACATTAGCTATTTCCTTCAGGGGGGAGCATTTCAAACCCTCTTTCTAGCTGTCTCAAGGGCACAGCGCATTGTCGCCAAGCACGGCTGGCTCTGGGTCTCACGTCCCCCCTCCCTGGGACCGGCAGCCCTCTCCCCAGGGTGAGGTCTTCCCAAAGCCAAGGGCTTCGTTCCCATTTCTGGGCTCGTTCCCATCCAGCCCCTCCTGGTGCACAGAGCAGTTCCCACAAGCTCCTCCTGGGCTGGATGGCTGAGGACCCGGCCCTCTGCGGCCCCAGCGGGGAGACGGGCGGGGCAACCGGCTGTGGCGGCCGCTGCCCAGTGCTTGTGGGCTGAGCGCGGAGACCGCAGCTCAGGACCAGCTGGGCGACTCACTGGCCCCTCGCGAAAGGGCTGGGAAAGGGCGGCTTCCTCTGCCCCCGCGCTGTGGCCGGTTCCTCCCCGGGCCGCCTGAGAGGAGGCCGCAGCCCTGCGTTCTCTTCGCCTTGCCCAAGCTGCTGGGGTTTTCTCCACTGTCCGGCAGACGGGGCCTGCGGCTGTGCTTAGAAATCATCCCTGTCTGGCCCAACCCACTCGGCTGTGCCCAAGCTGGCAGCTCCCGTCCCTGTCCTTCTGCAAGATGCTACCTTCGCCAGAGGACTCCAGGCACCCCGGTCTCGGGCACCCCTGGCCCCTGGGAAGTGTGTCCCGCCCGCCCTTGGGAGCCCCCCCTTTCTGTGCTTCTCCCACACTCTGAGCTTTGCTTAGCAGCGAGGGCTGACTTTTCAAAGACGGAGCAGAGGCTCCCGGCAGACTTTTCTATCCCACAGAAATGCGTATTTGTCACAAGGGAATGACAATGCACCAAGATATGAGCACAAGTACAAGTTAATTTCTCGGCAGATTCTTGCCGTACAGCTCAGGCTGCAAAGGAGCGCAGGCGTTTCTTACTGCGGAGCTACGAGGCCAGGCGGCACGCTGGGCCTCGGGTCTGACGCGCAGGACGAGCGAGAGCTCTAAGCCTGTCCTGCTGCAGCACGTGGGCAGCCGGGGCGGATGCCAGGGCGCCTGCTGGGCCAGGAAAACACCGGAGACGTGGGCGGCGGGGAGGCCTGGGTCAGATGCGCACCCCCCGCCCCCGCAGCACTGTGGGGCCGGCCGTCCTGGCCTCGGCTAAAGAAGAGGAAGCGTGAGAGGAGCAGGCCCCTGAGAACGGGGGTCTTGCTGTCTGGGGCTGGAGGGGCAAGTGGCTCCGGCGGTCGGACTGCAGGCCCCGCACAGGTGCCCCGAGTGTCTGTCCCTGAAAGACAGGCCAGGCCTCTACTTCCCGCGAAGCCGCAGGTTGCCGGCCAGCTGCCCGCAGCCCGCATGGGGCGACTCAGGGCAAAGCCTCCCGCGTGTGACCCGGCGGCGCCGTCCCGCTGCCCGCTCTGCTCCTGGAGGTGCGGCGCCAGAGGCTGGGGCGCTCACCGTGCACATCCGTGTGGGAGTCACGCTGCCCACTGACTGCCCCAGGACACGGCTGGCAACGAGGGGCCTCGAGCGCCTTCATGGCTGGCACAGGCGGACAGCGGCACTCTCGTCCCGGCCGAGCAGCTGGTCTGGCCCGTGGGGAGGGAGCGAGGCTGGGGTGGAGAAGCCCATCTCTGAGGGACTCACAGACACAGCCAGGGCAGCAAGGGCCGAGGGGCCGGTGGGACACAGGGGCCGTTTCCCGGGAACGGCAGACGGTGCGCGGAAGGGACCCTGGGGGTCCACGCGCCGGGGTGAACACAGGTGTCCTCCACCAGAAGGACCGGATCCCAAGGGCGAAGGGACGCACACACGTGTGCACACACACAGGCACACGCACGCAGACATCTGGGCTCTGGTAAGAGGGGCTGAAGGTGCCCGGTCCCTACCTAACCTAACCGGCAGCCCACAGGCCCCGCTCTGCAAAGACACCCAGTACCTGCACCTGCCACGTGCAGCGGGCTCACAGCGTGGCGTCGGGGCCGTGTATCCAGTAAGAATGGGGATCGGGAGCTTCATGCTGGCCTAGACCAGACAGCCCCGCTGTGCTCAGCCCCTCTGCGATGCAGCTGTGGGCGGGGTCTTTACTGTGCATATAAGGGTTTAGTGTTTTGTTCAGTCATTGCTTGTGAAGAGTCCCTGTTCACAGTGTTGAAGATCGCGCTCCTCGAGGGCCGTCAGCACAGGGACACGGTGCATCTTAGCTCTTTTCTAACCTCTTCATTCCACTTTCCCCATCTGAAAAAGATCTATCTCCCTATTTCCTATTATTTTTGTGTGTGTTCTTTATTTATACTTTAGACTTCTCATTTAAGAAAATCCATGCAATATTTGAGCTTGTGTAGCTCACGTATTTCACCTAACATTATCATCTCAAGGTTCATCCAATGTTCTACAAATGACTCGAGAGTTTTAATTTACTAAAACAAAGGAAAAATTTATTTGGTATACCTAAATGACATTGAGGAATATATATACAGTTAGGCTGGGCTTCTTGGTACACTCTGAGAGGCTGAGTTAGGAAGATCCTAAGTGTAATCCTAGCCTGGGCTATGTAGAGACTTAAGGCCACCCATTCTCTAAATGAATGGATGATCAAATGAAAGAATGAATCCATAAAGAAATGTGTCTGAGGATGTAGCTCAGAACAATGGCCCTGGGTTCGATCCTTAGCACCGCATTAAAAAGCAAGACACATACAGTTCATTCTTTTTCTGCTGTGTTCTTGTCCTTGCGAAACACGCCAAATCCATCTAGTCACTGTGTGCCTCTTGCACTGAGACCAGGTTTTGGTGCTGGATAGAAATCCTAGAGTCCCCTCTGTTTTCCAGAGAGTAATTTAGATGATTTTGCAATTTTAATTTGGGACACATCAAACACTATCCAGCATCGTTCGCAGCACACAGTGGGTCAGCAATGTCCACTTGCTGTGTGCAGAGGGCCGAGGTTATCCGTGGAAGGCTGCGGGCCAGAACGCAATCACGCCAGCTAGTTCACATTTTCTGTGGAGGTGCAGGGATCTTCCGCTCACTGGCTCCGTCCCGCCCCTGGGCCTCAGCATGGCCCATCCCGGGCACATCCCCCGCTCGCTGGCCTGAGGACTTCACTCCCGGTACTATGTCTCGGGCTGCACTTCCCAGGGGTTTCGCACCAGCGCTGCGCCTCCTGTGCCCACCCCCCCTCACGGGCCTGTCACTGGTTCAGGGTGGGAATCTCAGGGCCCTCACACCTCGGAACTGCTCTGCGCCAGGAAGCAGCATTTCCTGAGAAATGGACAAATAAAGAAGCAGCCACACGGCTGCATGAGGCTTTGTCTGGATGCCCGAAGTCAGCGCTGTAGAGCAGACGGGTCAGGGGATGCCAGTTCTGAGGCAGCCACCCAGGCACGACAGCTGTTGTTAGTACAGCAGCACAAAAAAACAGGCAAATAAAAGCTTCCAAATTCTTCCAAGGAGACGGAAGGATATCCCAGCCTCTCATGAAATACCTTCGACTTCTTAAACCAGGAAATGGAGAGCGTTCCACCTGGTCTGGGCATGTGGATACTGTGAGTTCAGGTAACTAAAAGTGAACCTAGGTGACTCTTCCTTGGTGACTGAATCTTTTAGCTAAAATAAAGCCATTTAAAATCATACCAAGACATCTGTTTCCAGATCAAGGACACATAATTTCAAACATGTTAATGGATGCCGTGGGTGAGTGAGAAGTTTTTATCGAAAGAAGCCCTTTGGGCCCAGCTCCTGTTGCCCCTTGTCTCTCCTACATGTCTCAATAAAGCGGGGAAGAAATCTGTGTCTGGGCTGCAACAGCCTCTGTAGGAGGAGCCTCAAATTTGGCCCACAGCCTCCTCTAGAGCACGTGTGTCCACTGTGTACAGGTCAAGACCAGCAGCTGTGCCCGCCGAGGAGAAAATGTGTCCCTTGCTCTGAACATGTCCACTGGAATATCTGCTGGGGAGTCACTGAGTGGCAGTGTTTGGAAAATCAGACTGGTGGGTGAACCGCTGGACTCTCATTTCCCCTCAGAACTGAAGGTGTCTGGGAGAGAGCAACCACAAGCGGTTACCCGGCTAAGGAAGGAAGTGGCAGCTGAGCGACATATTGACATTAGGTGTCATCCTATCTGCAGGGAGGCTGAGGAAGCGTGACCGTCCTACAGGCGAGATGGTTTCTGTGCTCCATGGACAATCCAGACGGCAGCGTCCTGTGGAAGAGTTGATGTGGCTCTATGATCGCTCAGTCTCTGTAAGCGGTTGCAGGAGCCAAGCAGCAACCGAGGGGCTGGAGAGGCTCAGATGTTGCTTTGGTGACACAAACTCAGCGCAGCATAAATCAAGGAGTCTGTCTTGTCAGCCACCCGCTGCTGCGGCATCTTGACAACAGCATCGAACTTTCTCATCTGCTCCATGTACAGCTCGATTTAGTGCTATTGACTGACACCCCTTTTGAGTCTGTGACATTATACATGTGTGTTCTATCATCAGCGTGGCGTTTAGAATCACAACTCCATGGAAGAGTTTTTCTCGAAACTCAGCATTGCTCTACAGAGCGGGAATCCCAGAGTCCCCAAGAACAGTTCAACCTTGAGAGAATCCAGAGATCAAAGAGAAAAACTGACTGGAGACCACGTGGGTCAGAGGCTGTCTGAACCAAGGTAGACTCTCCGTGGCTCGGTACCGAAGGCCCATCCAGCAGGATAAATGAGACGCCTGGAGACCTTCATGACCCTGGAAACCCTGTACACGGTACAGGCCGCTTCCTTGCCACTGCTAGTGAGGGCAGAGACTCAGGGATGCTGTTGATGGAGAATTCGTATACTTATTGAGCACTTACTGTGTTCTCACCTCTCTGATGACTATAGGACCAAAAAGCCACCATTGCTTTCCTCGGGGTTCTCCTGGATGATGACAGTCACAGGGGCAGTATTTGTCAGCTTCCCAGGCATCGTCACTCACAGTAAATCACCTGGCTGCTTGTAGGAAGAGACAACCCCTCAGAATGGAGGAGTAGTGGGGTCTCCATGTTCCCAGACAATAAGCCTATTTTCATAGACAACTGAATGGTTATCGCAAGGTAGATACTTCCCCAAAGATAAACTCTTGGGTTTCATATAGAATTTATTTCAAGTAACACATATGAATAAAGATAGTAGTGAAATTGGTTTTGGAAGACATTTTATGTAAGCTTTTTAACAACATATGTTTTTAGATCATGTTACAGAATTAGAGAAATTTCTCTAACAGGACAGTAAACATTTAGCAATTTTCCAAGAAAGGATAAAATAAATTAAGATTTGTCTAGGACCCAAGTACTTGATGAAGAGAAAGGGACGTTAGCTTTGTTATGATGCATTAGTTTAATCTCTGACACTGCAATTCCATAAATATATTCTTAGAATTTGCTAAGCCAATAAAGTATTTGACTGCCCTCTTTCTGAAGGAGACAAGGCTAGAAAAGCATACAGAATATGCAGTTTGGTCAAATACTCACCAGAAGTACTTCAAAATGAAATTTTAGAGTTCACAGGACTATCAATGATTTTCAATAAACCCGTGAAACTGGCCAAAAGCATCCATCAAAACTGCAAGTAAAATAATTGTAAACACCTTTTCTTGCTCTTACACCCGTTTAAAATACTTCTTTGGGGTTCTGGAAGACATGTTGAGATGCTTCACGTTCTGCTTACTGACTTCAGACAGTGAAACCACCATTGAAACTCACCTCAGAGGAAGAACTGAGGTTCTTACAGCTCCAATCTGGCTGCACAAATGGCTCCTTTTTCTGGTGTGTTCCTGAGAAGGTGGAAGCGAAATCCTCTCAGACTGTAGGAGAGAGCGGATCTGGAAACCAGAGTTAGTCATTCCGTCTGGAAGGTTCTCCGAGATGGAATAGATGAAGGATGTGAGAGGGACCAGAGGAGGATGGGGAGGCTGACCTGGTGCCACTTCAAGGGTTAGGCCCTGAGGGTGCCCGGTGCCCCTGGCACGCGGGAAGAAGCACTGCTACAGTGAGCTGAACTGAATTTGTCTCTCAGGCCAAGAGCTGCTGTGGCTCAGATGTCACCACGGGGAGTTCCGTCCTTGGAGAGCAGCTCCCGCTCCCTCCGGTGACTCTCCGGACACACCCGGCTCCTGGTCACCCTTTGCGGAACCCAGGAACATGTTTCATTGAACTGATCCTTGCAAGATTTCATCTAAGCAAATCCACGGGTGCAACCCCACCCCACCCCTGTGTGATGGGCCCTGAGCTGAGAGCAGGAGCTGGAGCACTGTGCCCAGCTTAGCTGCGTCCACACCCACGTCCATGCCTACCTCCACGCCCACGTCCACATCCACGGGGGAGCTGACCTTGCAGACCTCATCGCTATTTCACTTCAAGTCCTTCCTCACTTTGTTTACAACAAGCTTTGTTGCCGTTTTTCCTTCTTTTTTGTCTTGCCTCTTCTTTCCCCTCCTCTGTCACTGTTCCCTGCTCATTTGGCACTTTCTTTCCGTGTCCCAGTGTCTACTGCACATTTTGGTCCTTTTTTACACTTTTGGTTTCTCACCCCAGAGAGACCGTGCGATACTGAACATGTATGTCTGATTTATTTCACTTGAGAGTGTGGGCTCGAGGTTCATCGTTCGCTTGACGTGTCTCCAGCTGATCGTGCTCGATGGGCTCTTCCACATCCCGTGTACCTGGCAACTGGAACATACTAATGGACTGTGAACATGCTGTGGATCGGAATGCATGTGAAACAAACATAAAATCTAGGGGCTGTTTCTTCCTACTGTACCACTTGACCTTACACCACTATCTCCCTTTGGAAAAATGTCCACAGTACAAGGTCAAAAGAAAAGAAAACCATGATAATAGTGATCTTTAGATACTGTCTTGCTGAAAAAATTAAGTGTGACATTGAATTTTAACTTTACAGGATGAGAGACATTTATAAGAAATGGAGCCAAACTGAGCTGTGTCACTTTTGTCATCAATTGATGAATTTTGCGTGCATTTCAGTCCTCATGGAAAGCCCGGTGGGCCTCCGATGGTTTCTAAGAGTTCTAGAAGGAGTGACACAGATCAGCCCCGACTAAAGCAGACCTTGACGTCGTGGCTGTTTGCCTCACCCTGTGCTCATTTCACTTATGTCTCAGATTCCACACATCTGCTTTTCTTTTTTAGCACATTGTTTGTGCTAAGGACCAGATGTTTCCTCTAGACCGAGTTAGCGCTTCTCACTTATTTGCTTATTTGTCTCGTGTGCTACGCGGCTCACAATATCTTCTTCGGAAGACATTGTACTGCAGAACCCTCGAGCTGGAAGCCTGGGGCTTCCCTGTCTCAAGGGCAAGGAAGGAAACTCTAAGTAAATCATGTGGAAAAGAAAAAGAAGGAAATAAACACAGTGAACAGTATATGGCTATAGCAGACGAGACAAAGGAAAAATAGGCCTTACTCTTGAGCATAACTGTTGCCTCAGTGCAGAAGCAAAAATAAATCCAATGGGAAAACATCCAATCTGTATTACAAGTACAGTTTATTTTAAGATTTGAATTAACTTTTAATCATTGTTTTCTAGAATACAGCTGATTATTTATATAACTTACTGGCCTCATAGTGAAAATTTGCACTGATAGCTCATGTAAGGGGAAATGAAAACATTGTTCACTGTGCTTCTTTTGATGTAAGTTTTACTCCGTATGATTGACTAGAAAATATGTACGACCCACGATGTTCAAAGAAAACGTGTCCTTGAGTTCTGAAAGCATGACCTGCCTAGAGCCAAAGTCTGCACAGCCTGGCAGAGGGCAGGCAGGGCTGGCAGGTGGTGCCCAGTGCGCTCAGCAGAGAGTTGTCCTACACTCCAGGCGTAGAGAGGTGACACCAGTGAAGAGTGCTGAGCACACAGGGGTCCACTTGGTTCCTGGGCCTCTGGCCTTTGTTCAGAGAACACTTTGCTGGTCCTACCTGTCCGGTCTTCACATTTTACCCGGCTCCTTATGGCTGACTCACATGGCTGAGTTTATAGGAGAAAAGTTTTCATGTTATCACTGCTTCATATTCTTCTCCTAACTACAGAATGACAGACAGCGATGTTCCTTGAACACTACCTGTAATCTAGTCTGTTTCACTTACTCGCACTTAACAAGGAAAGTGAGGCAAAGCAAAATAAAGTCACAAATTCTTTTAAGAAAAGCAAAATATAGGAAATATTCAAAGGGATTGAATGAGGGGAAAGAACAAATATGATTTGAAAAGAAAAAGAAAGCACATGTATAGAAAGGGTGGGGGTTGCAAGGTGGGTAGGGATACGGGTAAAAATGAGAATTAACTCATGTCATATACTGGTACAAATTCCTCCATGTTAAGTGTGATTGTGAGCTGTACATAAAATGTGCCAATAAAGAATTCAATCAAAAAAAGAAAAACAAAATAAATTATCATGAAAGTTTCAACGCTAATTTTCAGGGTCTTCTAAAATGCTTACTGGGATGTTTTACATATGCATAAGGATGATCAAGATCACATATCGATGAAGAGATGAGGATAATAAATCCATATAAAAGTCAAGTGGTATCATGTAGCTTACATACTAAATCAAAGATATAAATTCTGAAATGAAATACAGGGCAAAAATGCTGCCATTGGTATCATCTACCCTGAAAGCTATTATACCTACACATGGAGAGGCAAACGTTAATGGGACCGAAGCTGGCCTGAAATTATTTGGAAATTGATGACTGCAGGTGTTAGACTTGATAATGCAACAGCCAAGGCTGAAAAGCAAACAGAAATTTTTTCCATTATCTGATAAGTCACCATGGTAATAGGTTATTATTCGAAGTTGATCTCACACTTGCACATAAGAACGTATATAATATTATTGTTAGTCACACTTCATATGAGAATATTTCAGTTCTTAGAGATGCGAAGTTTCTTCTGTACCCAGGTAGACGTGATGGGTTTTGGGTTGAGGTATCTGTTTGAGGGTCCCAGCTGGACTCAGTGATAGCAAACATGGACTGGACAAGACTGACCTCAGCTTCCTCTGACCACAGTCATGACAAGGACTGTGAGGGGTTTACTGAAAGTTCCAGGGGCCCCCCGAGCGTGGTGTGGCCAACAGTGTCAGATTCCTGTCATGTGTGGCTCAAGGCCGAGTGCCCACTCTGGAGTACGATGCTAGATTGTCAATGAGGAAACAGGAGACAGTGGAGAAGCGGAGATTACAAAAGTTAAAAGCAGAACAGTACTGTCCGATTCCTCATATGTGTCATCCTCGTGTTTTTTATTACAAATCTCAGGATCTTATCATGTTACAGAAAGCTGAAAATGATTCTAGTGAAGGGAAGTCATGAACCAAGATGTGGAAAATGTCAAAAGAGCAAATTGTATCAGCCATCCTTAAATTTTCAATATTCCCCAGTCCCCACTTGAGAGACGCATTGGCCTAGCAATTCTACTCTTGTGGTATTTCCTGTTTTCTTCTCTTTTTATTACTCTCATTTAAAAATAATTTCCTACATCTTGAGTTAGCAGACCTTGGGCACATTGAGTGCATTTATTTTTGTTTTTGGCTTTTGAGACAAAGACTCCCTATGTAATGCAGGCTGGTCTTAAATTTGCGGTCTTCCTGCCTCACCCTTCCACGTGTTCGGATGCCACGGAGATGCATATCGCCTGCCTATTTCTGTGTGTCTCTTACGCATGTCAGGATCTCCAAGTTTTCTTTAACTCTTCACTGTGCCCAGAACCCCATTTCTCTTTCTGCATGTTCAGATCTTACTCGTATTTCAAAGCATTACATAAAATCTTTCTACCTCTACTTGCCAAACTCTCTGAGCACAAATTATTTTTGCGTATCTTATTGTTTTATAACTAGCTATCTCCTAAGAGTACTGGCTTTCTATTTTAGTGTGAAGTAGTTTTCTGAACCAGTTTTTTCATTTGTTTCTTTTTATCAGATAGTTTTACTTGTAGCTCAGGCTGACCTCAAACTCACAGCAGTCCTGCCTCAGCCTCCCGAGTGCTGGGATTACAGGTGTGAGCCACCACACCTGGAAAAAGCACATTTTTAATAGCTTTCGATAGCCCTTTTCCCTGTTCTCCCTCTGTTGCTTGATGCCTTGCATTTCAGAAAGATCTGTTCCCTACTTCCTATCATCTTAGATTTTTCTTTTTATTTATACTTCTAGTTTCTCATCTATCAGAAACATTGTGATACTTAAGTTTATGTAAGTGATTTATTTCACTTAACATACGGTCTCAAGATGCTACCATTTTTCTAAACATGACCTCTTCCTGACGGCACAGCAGTCCTTCGTGGTGGAAATACTCTTTCTTCTTTATTCAATGAAGGACATATCGCCTGTTTCTGAGATTTATCTCTCAAGGATTTTACTGCTGTAAACATGGGCATGCCAATGACTAGTATTTTTAAAAACTGTAAGATTATATAATTTAAAAGTGTTCTAGTGTTCCAAGAAACATAATTAATAAACAGAACTAAATGAATATAACAAATTAGTAATATACATTGACTGGAATTTGGATTCATTTAAGAACACGTAAGTGAACACACCTGCACCCACTGTGCCCTCAGTGACACGTGGGGGGCACTGGCCCGGGGAGCTGGGTTCTCAGAGCTCCAGGTGCACCCAGACTCCCCAGCACCCGGGGGGTCCCCCGTGTCGTCCACCCCTCCCCAGGCCAGGCTCCGGCTGCTTCTCAGCTGTGTCTTCCCTAACACGCTTCATCCGAGTGCAGAGATGCGAGGAGACCCTGTGCAGTGTGATCCCACGAACACGTGCGCTATGTTGGGGTTCCTCCACCCGAGGGAAGGGCTTCCCGTCTACGCCACGCGTTTTCCCAGACTCGGAAAATGCTCCCGTCTCCTCGGGCTGAAGAGCTGGAGCGCTGGGCACCAGGAAGGTGGGCCTCCGTGGCGGGCCTTGGACAAGCTGGGGTTTGGTCAGGAGACACATGTGTCCAGTCGGCTCGTGTGGGCCCCCCGATCCCCGCCACCGTGCTGGAGAGCGTGGCCGTGGAGGAAGTGGGCTGACCTTGCAGGGAGACATTGACTGATAAGTGGAGAAGTCTATTTATAGCAGCACCAAGTTCAGCACTGCAAATAGCGCTTGAGGCGGGAGATGCACCTTGAACTTACGGAGTTCTTGACAGGGAGCAGGGATTTGTACGTCTGTGGCCACCGGTATTCATCTTACTCTTCCTAAATTCCAATCAAATAATCAGATGCCTCTGACAAGCACAGTGTTTCTCAGTGCTGAGGGTGGCGGTTGCTGGAATTTAAATAAGAACGTGTTCCTGGCTAAAGACAGAATAAGACGCTGTAGCAAGCGCTGGATTGGAGCGCGGGGACCCCGGCTGGCGTGAGGCCCCCAGGCTGGCGGGTGGAGCACAGGGGGCTCTCGGCCAGACGCAGTGGGATTGTGCCCTGGTGCGCAGCGCGGTTGCGAGAATCAAAGCCCTGAGCCTGATGGCTCGGGTACGTGCGCTGGGGTCAGCGTGTCGCTCCTCAGTGGACCACGGGTTTGCTTTCTCCGTGGGAATTTTGTCATGCAGTGAAGGTTCAGGGTTAAGCCCTGGAGACTTTTCCTTGTGGATAATGGATATAACACACACACACACACACACACACACACACACACACACCAGCTTCTTCCACGTGCCCACATACATTTGTAGTGTGCTCGCACACGCTCAGCACTCTGTGACTCGGTGTGGGCGGGATGGTGGACTTTCCCCGCTGCGAGGGACGTCACATTTTCATAGAAATGTGAAAATATTAAACAAACATTAAGGATTTTAAAAATCCAACCTGGACGTGATCAAATGGGCGCGCAGTAAGGGCAGCGGTGCGGGCAGCAGGCAGAGAGCGGCGAGCGACGCCGGCCTCCCCCGGCCCCGGAGAGGAAGCGGCGCCCGAGCCGAGCGCGGGGCGGGGCAGGTCTGGGTGCAGACCCTGGCACAAGCCTCCAGGAGCGGCCTGAGAGCCAGGGCGGGGCCGCTGGGCACGAAGACCGTTATCGAAGGAGACACCGTCACCCCAGGGCTCGGCTTTGGAGAGAAAGCTCTTCTGCAACTTTCGCGGAGCGTTCTCAGGACAGCCCCGTTGGAGGCCGAGTCTGCGGGCGGACGCGGTCCCCTCGAGCTCCTCCCGGCCGGGAGCGGGGGCGTCCCCCAGAGGAAGCTGAGCGTCCTCCGCCGGCGGGGCCCGGCACCCCGCGTCCTTGCCGCCCGGAGAGCGGGGTCCAGCTCCGGAGACTGCCGGGCAAAGCCACCTCCCTCCCCGCCCTTTCCTTTGTCGCTTGTTTCCTGTCTCCCGTCTCGTCTCCATCAATGTCACCTTGCTTCCTATTGTTTTAAATGCCTTTTTAAAAGCAAAATACGCGTTGGTACATTTCAGATACACAGAATGATAACATTCATCATAGTTGAATTATCTTTCCAGCTGAGATGTATTTGAGAGAAAATCAGAACCAAGCAGCGACCTAGAGTCTTTGCTTTTGAAATCGATTCATAAGAAATCTTCCTTATTGAAGAGCTATTTAGTAGCCTGGGAAGGCTGATTAAATTAAATGAGTAAAGGGGTGATTTCACGAGGCGGGCCGACTGCGTGCGGTGTAGCAGCGGGGACCGAGGACGGGAACCCCAGAGCGCGGAGGACGGCGGCACGGGGGGCTGAGGAGGCTCCGTGGAGAGGGGCGCTCTCACCGGCCTCGCAGGAGGACGGGTGAGTGTGTGAGTGTGCCGTGCTCACTAGCGTGTGCTCACGACCCTGCACGTGGACAGTGCGCGGGACAGACGGTGCGGCCGCACCCCGCGTCACCTGGGCCGTTTCTCGCAGAGCGATGGACTCAGAAGCGGCTTCTTCCGCTAGCTCAGAATTATCAGCTGTGCTTCCAACGTGGCTGTAGCTTTGGGTTAGAGGGAGCCATGGGATCAGACTTGGCTGAACTGGGGAGGACCCTGGATGTGGGGCGTTTGAAAAGCTTCAGCCATCCACGCTTTGGGAACAGCTCTTGAACTGGGGGAGCAAATCTGAATCCGGGAATTGAAAATTCTAGATAACAGAACTATTTGCAGCGGGGGGAAGGGCTCAGGGATTATTTCCTTAAAGAAGAGATTTCATACAGAAACAGAAATGAAATAGGAAGGTCTTAAATACCGGCCTAAGCAGTTTAAAATGTGCTTTCTAGGTGGCGAGGCTCGCTAGTCACTCTAGAGACACTCATTTGATATGCATGAACCCCGTGAGGGGCGCGCAGCTGGCTTCCTCAGTCAGCGGCAGCAGGAGACAGAGGGTGACCAACTGTGCTGACCCTGCATCAGGGACAGGGCGAGGCTGGGTGCCCGGGACTCTCCAGGTGGGGACAGAGAGTGCCAGTGGGACAAAGAGATGGACAGGGTTCTCCCAGAGACAGGGAAGGGGCTCAGCCGGAAGTAGGCAGAGCTGCCCACCAAGCCTGGCACGGGGTCACACATGGTGAGCCGGATACCCAGGGGCAATTGGTCCAGACTTGGGCCTGTGAGAGGACAGTCACACCCTTGAGTTTTCTAAACTTCAATCTCTTATGTCAAGAATCAAAGAGTCAAATAAAATAGTAAACACTGGGTTATAGAAAATTCTCAGGGTCGGAGATTTAGCTTGGTGGTTCTAGAACCTGCCTTGCAAGCACAAGGTCCTTGGTTCAATCCCCAGTAACCACATACCACAATGCCGGGTGTGGTGGCTCTCGCCTGTCACCCCAGCACTCGGGAGGCAGAGGCAGAGGCAGGAGGATCGCTGAGTTCGAGGTTTGCCTGGGCTACTTAGTGAGCTCAGGACCAGCCTGAGACCCTGTCTCAAAAAAAAAAAAAAAAAATCTCAAAAATGGAAGCTAATTTTACTATTTGAATAAAATTTATGAATCAAAAAATCCAGATTTTAGAATTCACTGTGTAGAGGTACAAAATTAAACCAAGGGGGCGGGGAGAGAGGGAGAGAGAATATCACCAAGGAAGAAGAGACTATATAAAGCTAGACACCAAAAAGTGCCTGCATGCAGAATGCATGTAAAGCAAACACAAAATAAAACAAGCAAACCCCACCATGGGCAGGGACAGTCCAGCTGGAGAGAAGATATCTAATCTTCATAGAAAAAAGACGCAGGACCAGTGGGCACCCATGCGGGGTGGTCTCAGCGCGGGGCATCCCAGCTCCACAGATTTCTGTTGACCTTGGACTGTCCTTTGACCCCTTGTGTTTATCTCGAGGAGAAGAGATACGGTTTGTATAATTCTTACAGGAAGTACCTAAGAGTTGTGTGCTTTTTGCTGGTAGTTAACTGATAACAGTGAAACAATGTCGTATAAACACAAGGTACTCCGGCATGAAGATAATCGCTGTGACAAACCTGGGCTCCGTGTCTGACTTTAGAATGAGTGGGACATCTGCTTGGCTGTCACCGTCACTGGCCACGGGCCTGTTGTTGTGTTGTGCTGGAAGAGGGACTGTATGTCCCATGGAAATTACTTGCTCTCAGTCCTGGGGGACCTAAGTTTCCACTAAGTTACCAGCTCCCGGCACAAAGCCAGGTGTGGAAGAACTCTTGCATAATTTATTTAAATCACGCTCAGCCACTTTACCGAGAGTGCTGGCTTCCCCCTGGGAGCCTGTGGTCCCTGTGTTGGTTAGGTGCACCGTGTCCCACACAGCCTGCCGGTGTCTTTGTGACTCCGCCTCGTAGCCGTGTGAGAGCTTCCCGACACCACCAGACTCAAGAGCGGTGCTGTTTCCCTCTGTCTCCGCATCCAGCACCTTCATCCCGGGCTCGCCAGGGTCCCCAAGTCCTCGGATGTTCCAACACTTCTCTGCAGGCATAATACTTGCTTATAATCTGCACACGCCCACTCGTGGACCCCAAGCCTTCCCGAGATGACCTGTAGCACATCAGTGTTGTGCAAATACAGTGTTTTCAGGGAATGACTAAGAAGAAGAGTCTGCGCATGCTCAGTACAGATGCAGAACTTTCTCCCAAACGTGCCCCCCACCCCGCGCTGGGGGACACAGCCCGGAAGTGAGTGAGGGCTGCAGCACGGCCTCCCCACGTCCGGGACTTACTGCCGCCCTCAGCACACTATGAACCCAGCAACAGGATCTCACTACCTCCTGCCATTAAGTGAATTATTAAAAGATCCTCAGTGGCAGGAACGCTGCTTTGGCACAATCCTGTTTTGTGCAAATCATTGTAAGTCTTTTATAAATAAAAGGATGTGAAGTTTTGCAAGTTTTAGGTTTCAAAACATAATGACACTGGTCAGTTGTGGGGTCCCCATCAAGCAACAGTATTGCCGAGGAGCAGCGTGACTACCTGCCCTCTAAGCCGTGTTCAAACATCTGCAGTGTTATTTCCCCTTTCTGGAAGGACAGATGGAATGACAGACATTCATCAAATGCAACACCATGTTCTGAAGTACCTTCGTAAGGTAGAACCTAAATCTAGCTGATCAGCAGATTATTACCTCCCGTGGCCGTCATTTGTGTGGTGAGATCAGAGCAGGACTCTTAGAATTGTTTAAGAAAACAGTATTTTGAAACCAGTTTTGAGAGGAATGATGACAAAAGCTCCACCTTAAGCTGTTGAAGTAAGAATATTGTGCACATGACAGATGTGAGGAGAGCGAGTTTAGTATTAAACCCTCGTCGTGGTCATCCCGGGACAGTGCTCTTCGGAAGGATGGCTTTGGATGCGGCTGTTCCACACCGACCCGGAGGCGCAGAAGGCCCTGGTAGGAAGGGTGAGCGGATACTGCCTGTCACACACGGCGCCCGAACGTCCTTCGGATCCTACACACAAATTCTACGCAAGTTGCTCATGCTTAGGCTGCTCCTCGCTGGTGTCTTCCCTAAGCACACACGAGTCAGGTTCATGTGTGAAGATTTCAGAGTCTATTATTACTCATTATTTTCAAGTGGGGTGGTGGGGGCCCGGCCACATTTCTCTTGGGTCGCAGACTTCCTCCTCCTCAGTCCCGTGACCGCATCTTCAGGCACTGGTCATCATCAGCTCCACCACAACGGGCAGGGACAGACATAGCAAGGCAAAACCTATTTAAGAATTTAATTTCTCCAAAGGGTTTTTATGAACTTAAAAGTTCTCAACTAAGTCACCACAACACATTGAAGGGTGAAGCAGGTGGCACCAGTGCTTGCCGCTGGGCTCCCGGGGAGGCAGCGTGCAGAAGACGGACACCTGGAGAGCTGAGGAGGGGCAGGGGCTGCTGCTACCCCTGGCGGCCACACGACCGTGCCCACCTCAGACGCCCTCCCGCTGCCCGAGGCCGGGCGGCCACACACTTCACCAAGAGAAACGTGGAAACGCCACAGCCAGGTCTCACAAGGGCTGCTCGGCCAGCAGCTTGAATCCAAGGCGAACGGCTTCCGCTTCACAGCAAAGCCCAGACCGGTCTTCAAAGCTTCGGGGTCACTACAGTGGCCGCCAGTCGGGGAGACGGGTCCTTGAGGACGCGTGCAGCTCTGCGGGGAGCTGCCGAGGGAACCTCTGAGGAGCCGCGGGGGGCAGAGGCCGGAGGTCAGGCCCAGGCGCCCAGCACAGGCCCGGCTGCTGTCCTCCGGCCTCTGGGCCCCTCACACACTGATGCCCAAGGGAAGAAAGCGTGTAGAGCTAACACACGATAACTCATGGAAAGGAAATTCACAATTTCCTCCTCTTACCGTCAGACCTGGTCCACGTACAGGCACGGTGCTGGGTGACAGAGGCCCTCTACGGTCGTCGCCGCATGAGTGAACATGTGGACCGTGATTTTTTTTTTTTTTTTTTTTTTTTTGAGACAGGGTCTTGCCAAAGCAAGTTCAGGCTGGCTTTGAGCTTACTATGCAGCCCGGGCAAGGCTTGAACTCAGCAATCCTCCTGCCTCTGCCTCCCGAGTGCTGGGATGACAGGCGTGAGCCACCACGCCCCACACTGTGGTATGTGGTATTGATGGCTGGTGGGCATGAGTCTCCATGCCCAGCATTGTATGTGGTTACTAGGATCGAACTCAGGACCTTGCGCTTGCGAGGCAGGCGCCAGAACGACTGAGCTAACCCTCCTGCCCTTGACCGTGTTTTTTTTTTGGCTTTTTTTGAAGACAGGGTCTCGCTTTGTAGTTCAGGCTGGCCCTGAGCTCACTATGGTGCCCAGGCAAGCCGCCGCGAACTCAGCAATCCTCCCGTCTCTGCCTCCCGAGTGCTGGGATGACAGGCGTGAGCCACCACGCCCAGCATTATATGTGGTAACTGGGGATCGAACTCAGGTCCTTGTGCTTGCGAGGCAGGCGCCGGAACC